>PVKS010011460.1:0-56669 GCA_004027875.1 Aplodontia rufa | reverse complement strand
AGGCCACACACACTGGTGTCCTCTCTCTCTCTCTCTCTCACACACACACAGAGGCCACACACACTGGTGTTCTCTTTCACACACACATACACCCCAAGGGCCCAGCAACTCTTTGCTAGAACCAAGAGCAAGAGGAAAATAAAGAATTATACACGACAAAGGACATGACCTCAATTTTCTTCCAGGTTGATTTCTCTCTGTGGGGGGCTGCTGGAGGGGGAGGAGGGAAAAGGGGAGGGCAGGCAAAGGCAGGCAGGCCAGCCGAGGAGGGACACAGAGACACAGTGGCCACCCCCAGCCTGGCTTAGCCTGGATTTCTCCTAGAGGAGCTCAGCCCTGCACCCCTCCTCACAGGGTCCCTCTGCGCCCTCCCCTCTCCCCTCAGGAGGTGGCCCCTGATCCCCTCCCACCCCTAGCCCTGCCAGATCTCTGGCCAGGACTGAAATTCCCCCATTACCAGCTCACACCTTAAGCCGCTAGCAGCCATTCACACCTCAGCAGGTATTAGCCCCAGGAAAGCCAGAATGCCGGGCCTGTACAAATGGAGTCCAGTGATGGGGTCAGGATCTGGGGTAGGAGAGAAGCCATTAAGAGGGCCTGGATGCTCTGAGCTTGGCCAGGCCACAAGTCACCCCGGGGGCAGCACCTTTGCCCTCTGGGCGCCGCCCTGCCCTGCCTCTGGTGTGGGTGGCCTGCGTGTTTCAGCCTGAGCTCCGGGGCTGCTGCTGCTGCTGCTGCTCCTAGACTGGAAGCTGGAGGGTAGGGTGGAGTCCTGCACCTAGTGTCCTCCTGGGCCGTCCAGCAGTGGTCTGATGGGCTCTCTGTCATTTGAGTGGGAGACCAGAGAGAGGGGTGCTGAGCTGAATGAGACCGAGTCCTGCATGGGAGCTCTCAATCTGGGGGCCTAGAAGCACCCCTGGAGAAAGGGAGGGAAACACTAGCAGTGCTTGGCGGAGGGTGGCCTGAGACCCAGAGAGGACCCACAGGAGGTTGATATCTTCTTCTTGGGGCTTGAGAAGAGCTCGTGGGTAGGATGGGAACCTTGAGCCGGGTTGGGAAGGCATCGCAAATCTCTAGCATGGATGGGCAGGAGGAAGGGCCCAGGCTGGGGTGACCATGGAAGTGCTTTCTGGACCATACTAATGGTGGCTTCAGGCAAGGTGAGTGTCACCTGCCTTTGCTCCCAGTGAGAAAACTGCCTGGGTCACCCAGCCAGGCCGAGAACCCAGAAGCCCTGTTGACCTGTGGGCCTGGTCCCTGGCCTAAGAGTGGACACCTCAGTGCCAGATCTCTACCTTTGTATGCTGGGGATCCCCGCTGTCCCTGGGGAATGCTGAGTGGGAAAGCCAGGAAATATTGATATTTTAAGCCCCAAATAACCCAACTTTCCAGCCTGTGCTGCAGCCCACCCCAAGTTAGGTGAGATTTGAACGCAGGCTGCAGTGGTGGTCACAGGAGAGTCTGCGGGGAAAATCACTGAAAGCGCACAGGCTGCTCAACAGCCTATTCTCTGGCCATTGGGTTTGGCGGGGCAGGATTCCTGCACGCAGCTCTCAGAGGACTAGCACCTTCCCCCAGCTCCCGGGGCCTCAACCTGAGCAGCAATGACATGCTGGCCCCTCCCTGGAGTGGCCTGCAAGTCCCTTCCTTCCCACTTCACACCAGGAGGCTCTGGGGACAGGCAGACCCACCAATGGGACAGACCTCTGCAGCTGCCTAGTTTTATAACCTTGGCCTGGGGCAAGTGAATTCCCTTTCTGCAGTCTTGGTTTTCTCATCTGTAAAACAGGTAAGAAATAGGTCTCTGACCGCTGGTGTGAAAGTTTCTGAGAGGATCTGTAAAAAGTTCCAAACCCGGCCTAGAGCGGGAGGTCTCCAAATGCTAGTCCCTCCTCTTTTCTGATTGGCACTGGTGGGCCAGGCTGGGCATGTGGAGGGACACTGCCCTCCACAGGGGCCTCCAGATGCTGCGTTATGGAGCAGGGTGGCTCTCAGCCTCCTTCAGTGGTTCCCCAAGCCCACCCATGAGTGATCCTTTACCCCTTCCTTCTCCACCAGTCACCCTCCTTACCCTGAACCTCTGGAGTGACAACCCAAATGTGAGGCCCCAATCAGGGGATCCCATCTCCCCTGCAGGGTCAGCTCAGAGCCTGGGTCTCACCCTGTACAGGGAAGGTCGATTGCCCCCCCACCCCCACCCCATGCTCTCTGCTCTGGGACCAAGGAGGCTTAAGCCACCACAGACTCTGCATCAGTGCCCTGCCCGCCTGCCTGCCTCTGATGTTAGTTTTCTTTGTATTTATTGGTCCAATTGTTAATTTTTGCCATTGTGGAAAGCCCTTCAGGGGGCAGGGATCTGAAATAAAGCACTGATTAAAATGCATAAAACACCTCTCTGCAGCAAAGCAGGAGTGGCCAGCAGGACTGACCATGCCCGGATGGCAGGAGCAGCATGTTGCCCACTCAGACATGCCTCCCTCCAGAACCCCTAGATGACAAGGACGCCAGCATGCTATGAGTTTGCTAGGCCTGCAAGAGCAGAACCTCTCCAGACCTCAGCTTCCACACCTTTCAGGCACCTTTAAAAGATAGGATGAGGCCACTCAGAGGATGTACCACTAGAGCTGTCCTGTCCTGTGGAGCATGGCCCACTGCAGCATGGGCATGAATGGCTGGCTTGGAGGTGGCAGCTATACAGGGCCAGTCTAACCAGCTTTCCCCCCAATGTATTTAAATTCCCATTATTCTCATGCCTATAATCCCAGACACTCAGGAGAATTGAGGCAGGAAGATTGTTCAAAGCCAGCCTCAGCAATTTAGTAAGACCTTATCTAAAAATAACGGAAAAATTAAAAAGGGCTGGGGATATAGCTGAGTGGTAAAGTACCCCTGGATTCAATCCCCAATGTTGAAAAAAAATACCCTAGGTCTTATTGTCCCAGGGTTAGCCCCATTAAAGTAGCTTCCACCCCCTGCAAAAACTCACTCTTGTGAATGTTTCCCTTCAAAGATGAGGGTCTGTTCTATGCCACACCCTGGGCCTCATGCTAGCAGGCGGGACAAATGCACCAGTGAGTGTTTGGGCCAGGATGAAACACACATTACAGGAGAGGCACCAAGTGCTGAAGCTTCACAGCAGGTTTCCCTTTTTGCTTAGGTCACTAGGAAGCTCCATGTTAGTCATTATGGAGGACTCTAGCATTCTTTCCTGGCTGGCTTCCTTTCTTTAGCGTTTATGTCTTTATCATCTTATCGCATAATTTTCCTGCCTGTGGGCTCAAATCGCTTTTGGAATGAGGCAAGCTATACAGAATTACACAGCATCATTACTAAGATGAGGAAGAATGTGTAGGTGAAAGAGGATATTTGATGGAGTGGATGGAGGAGTTTCATGGAGGAGAGGGCCTTTGGAGTGGAAGACCACAGAGATTGTTGGAATAGGAGGCTGGACAGTTCTCCAAAAGGGGATGGCTTAGAGATGGGAATATAGGTAGGGATACTTGGATGGCATTGCTGGGGACAGTGGTGGGAAAGGAAGATAGATGGGCAGGTTGAGGCCCAGTACATTGTGTACCAGGCACCTCAAGGAGGCCTGTGTCCTCCCTCTCCTTCCTCAGCCTCTCTGCCAGCAGCTCCACACCACCCACCAGCCCAGGCCAGAGCTGGGTGCTAAAAGTCCTATTTACCTCTTGAGGTCTCCAGGCTCACATCCGCGCCAGCCCCAGCTGCTGGCCCAATTACTTATTGATCGCCTGTCAGGATGTTTGCTTTTCTGGTGGGTCACTGGAGCGTGTGTGACTATGGAAAATGGCCTGGTGGGGGTGGGGTGGACACAGAAGAATCTGGTAAAATGAAAAGACGGGGTGAGGGCGGCGGTGGACAGAACCCTAAGGAATACGAAACCTTACGGATTCCATAACATGTCACTGACACTCCTGAGTCCTTTCCGGTTAATCAGTCACTTAGTCGATCAACAACCAGGAAGCATCTGTCAATCCTGGAAGATCAGTGCAGCATTCCAAAGTATGTGGCACCATCAGAGTCTGACAGACCAGAGCCACTGTCCCACATCTGCTCCCTCTACTGGCCGTGGTGTCCTTGGGCAGCCACAACATCTCTGAGCCTCAGTTGCCTTAACAGTTGATGTAGGCTGACAAGTATGGCTGGCCTGTGGCCATGAAAGCAAAGGCTGCAGGAAGGTGGGAAGGGGTAGGATAGGCCGAGCTGAGGCAGAGGTGGGACACCCAGCCCAGGCCTCTGACATGCAGTGAGCCCTGCTGCAGATCTAGACACAGCAACAAAGTCCCCGGAGGAGGGGGGCTAGGGTGGAGGAATAGAGATGGGTCTTTGCCCACCAGCAGCAACTGGGTCAGCAACTGGGTCTCTGCGGGCCGTCTGGTCACCCCCTAGCATTTGGAGGCAGCAGCTCCTGGAGTCAGGACAAGCCCTCCCAGCCCCCTCCTCAGCCTGCTTGCCAGGTCAGTTTCCCATGGAGGTAGTCAGGGAGCGAGGAGTGGAGGGTGAGATGGCAGGACAGGCTTGGACGGAAAGGGAACAAGTGGCCCCTGAATGTGGGGCTGCACCCTAGCTCACGGCACCTGCAGCCTGCGCTCAGCCCCTGGCACCGTCCCTCTTGTCATCACTCTGGAGTACCCCTTTCTTCAGGGCCCAGCTTTAGTATTTGGTGTGCAGTGTGGACCAGCTCCTCCGGGGCTGTGGGAATCCGGCGGCTCCTCCCTCAGACCGGCAGCTACACAGAGCCCTGGTGTTAGGAAGGGCCAGAACCCTGAGAGGCAGAAGGCTGGAGGGGCTTTGGAGGAGGAGCACACTCCCCACTGGGGTCAGAGAAAGCCTCACAGAGCAACTTAAATCAGGCCTTCCAGATGAGATTTCCGCAGGCAGGGGGCAGTCTGCTGGAGGAAGGGGCTGCAGCAGCCAAGGCTGGGCAGCTGGAGGACCTGGGCCCTGGGCCCTGGGCCCTGGGCTGAGGAGCCTAAGCTGGGTCAGTGTTGGGACCCAGAGGAAGGGAGGAGTCTGGGAGATTGCACAGGGAGGCCAGCTGGGATTTGCAGGGCTGGGTGCTGGTTTCTTGATGGGCATGCCCAGCGCTGATCCAGGAACCACATCCGGGAGCAGATTTATGAACAGGACACATACTTTTGGGTGTGTGGGGTTAAAGAAGTGGCACTGCCCCTTCGCTGAACCCTTCTTATCCCAGAAATGCCCAGAGGGTCCTTTGAGAGGGCTTTGGGCAGGGCAAGAAGCGAGGGGGAAGCAGGCTGGGTGGCAGGAGACCCTCTGACCTGGTGTCAGGAATGCCCTGATGGGGCACAGAGAGCTCAGGGTGGGGTCCAACCAAACACTGCCCTCTCATCGCCACCTCTGTCCTGTGCTTGCTTCCGGCTACAGGTGAGCGAGAGGATGCTGGCGGGGGCTGCAAGGAGCATGCCCAGCCCCCTTCTGGCCTGCTGGCAGCCCATCCTCCTGCTGGTGCTGGGCTCCGTGCTGTCCGGCTCAGCCACAGGCTGCCCGCCCCGCTGCGAGTGCTCAGCTCAGGACCGCGCTGTGCTCTGCCACCGCAAGCGCTTTGTGGCGGTGCCCGAGGGCATCCCCACCGAGACTCGCCTGCTGGACCTGGGCAAGAACCGCATCAAGACACTCAACCAGGACGAGTTTGCCAGCTTCCCACACCTGGAGGAACTGGAGCTCAATGAGAACATCGTGAGCGCTGTGGAGCCTGGCGCCTTCAACAACCTCTTCAACCTCCGGACGCTGGGGCTCCGCAGCAACCGCCTGAAGCTCATCCCACTGGGCGTCTTCACCGGCCTCAGCAACCTGACCAAGCTGGACATCAGCGAGAACAAGATCGTCATCCTGCTGGACTACATGTTCCAGGACCTGTACAACCTCAAATCGCTGGAGGTCGGCGACAATGACCTTGTCTACATCTCCCACCGCGCCTTCAGCGGCCTCAACAGCCTGGAGCAGCTGACGCTGGAGAAATGCAATCTGACCTCCATCCCCACCGAGGCGCTCTCTCACCTGCACGGTCTCATCGTCTTGCGGCTCCGGCACCTCAACATCAACGCCATCCGGGACTACTCCTTCAAGAGGCTGTACCGACTCAAAGTGTTGGAGATCTCCCACTGGCCCTATCTGGACACCATGACCCCCAACTGCCTCTATGGCCTCAACCTGACATCCCTGTCCATCACGCACTGCAATCTGACTGCTGTGCCCTACCTGGCTGTGCGCCACCTGGTCTATCTCCGCTTCCTCAATCTCTCCTACAATCCCATCGGCACCATCGAGGGCTCCATGTTGCATGAGCTGCTAAGGCTGCAAGAGATCCAGCTGGTGGGCGGGCAGCTGGCTGTCGTGGAGCCCTATGCCTTCCGCGGCCTCAACTACCTGCGTGTGCTCAACGTCTCCGGCAACCAGCTGACCACCCTGGAGGAATCAGCCTTCCACTCTGTGGGCAACCTGGAAACGCTCATCCTGGACTCCAACCCGCTAGCCTGCGACTGCCGGCTCTTGTGGGTTTTCCGGCGCCGCTGGCGGCTCAACTTCAACCGGCAGCAGCCCACGTGTGCCACGCCCGAGTTCGTTCAGGGCAAGGAATTCAAGGACTTCCCTGATGTGCTTCTGCCCAACTACTTCACCTGCCGCCGCGCCCGCATCCGGGACCGCAAGGCCCAGCAGGTGTTTGTGGATGAGGGCCACACGGTGCAGTTTGTGTGCAGGGCAGATGGTGACCCACCACCTGCCATCCTCTGGCTCTCGCCCCGCAAGCACCTGGTCTCGGCCAAGAGCAACGGGCGGCTTACGGTCTTCCCCGATGGCACGCTGGAGGTGCGCTACGCCCAGGTACAGGACAACGGCACATACCTGTGCATCGCAGCCAATGCGGGTGGCAACGACTCCATGCCCGCCCACCTGCATGTACGCAGCTACTCGCCCGACTGGCCGCATCAGCCCAACAAGACCTTCGCTTTCATCTCCAACCAGCCGGGCGAGGGAGAGGCCAACAGCACCCGCGCCACCGTGCCTTTCCCCTTTGACATCAAGACCCTCATCATCGCCACCACCATGGGCTTCATCTCCTTCCTGGGTGTCGTCCTATTCTGCCTGGTGCTGCTGTTCCTCTGGAGCCGGGGCAAGGGCAACACGAAGCACAACATAGAGATCGAGTATGTGCCCCGGAAGTCAGATGCGGGCATCAGCTCCGCCGACGCGCCCCGCAAATTCAACATGAAGATGATATGAGGATGGAGCGGGGGCAGGGACCCCCGGGCTCGCCAGGCAGGGGAAGGGGCCTGGCCACAGCCTGCTCACTCCCCAGTCCTTCCCACTTCCTCCGTGCCCCTCCACACACACTTTTTCTCCCTCCCACCCCGGCTGCCCCCGCCAGCCCTCACCACCTGCCCTCTTTCTACCAGGACCTCAGCAATCCAGGCCTGGGGACCCCACCTGCACAGGGGCTTGCGCTGACAGACTGGAGTGGAAAGCCGACAAACCAACAGGCTGCAGAATCAATAATTCAATTTAAAAAAAAGTTACGAACTTCCTCTGTAACTTGGGTTTCAATAATTATGGATTTTTATGAAAACTTGAAATAATAAAAAGAGAAAAAACTATTTCCTATAGCTAGTCGGAATGCAAACTTTTGACGTCCTGATTCCTCCAGGGCCTTCTTCCAACTCAGTTTCTTGTTTTTCTCTTCCTCCTCCTCTTCCTCCTTTCTCTTCTCTTCCCCTATGGGGAGGGATCACTCAGGAAAACAGGAAAGGAGGTTCCAGCCCCACCCTCCTGCCCGCATTGCCAGGGCGCCATCAGGAGCAGGCTGGGTGTCAGGTCTGGGCCCTGCTCTGGGCTGGCTGTTTTCAGGGAGTGAGTGGAGGGGACAGGGCTACCGGATGGGGATGGGGCCGGAGCCAGTCTGCTGGGCTGCCAGGCAGCACTACCGTGGGAAGGTGGGGGATCCCAGCTTGGGTGTGGCTGAGACTCTGGACAGGGGCTGGGTCCTCCTAGGGGACCGCACAGTCAGTGGAGAGAGCCAGGAGCCAGAGGCAGGCCTGACACCTGGCCTCTGGCTCCCGCTCTGCTGCTCACTTGCTGTGTGGCCTCAAGCAGGTCATTGGCCTCCTCTGGGCTTCCGTGTCTACATCTGTACAAATGGGAACATTCCCTGCCCTGCCTACCTCACAGGGCTGTTGTGAGGGACTGATGAGATGATGTATGTGGAACACTCTGTAACCTGTAAAGCCTGTGCACACGTGTGGGTGACTGTTCTCATTATGGTCATTATTATCCACTGGGGGACGGCTGCTGAGGGGACCTCCATGGAGGCAGAACTAGGGGGAGGGGCAGCTCCAGAGGCTCCTCCTAGGACACCAGCCTGGGCCATTGCCAGATGCATTTGCTGGAAAGATAGATTCTACCACCTTCCATCTGGGGGGCCCCTAGGCAGAAGCCCCAGGCAGCTGTGGCCTGGACGTGTGAAGGGATTGCATACAAATCTCTCCAACTCCTCTTTCCAGAGGCATTTATTGAGCATGTACTGTATGCTACTTCCCTCATGGAGTACCCAGTCTGTGGGGGAAGCTGGTGCTACCCTCAGAACTGTCCAGGTTGCCTTTCAACTGTCCCTCCTTCCACCAGGCCATGCTCTGGGCCTGTCCTTGCATGTGAGCTGATCAGTAGGACGAGACAACAGCCCCCACCCTGCCTAGGCCCATTCATACCAAAGCTAGATGTTCCAAATTCAGCCCAGAGAAGGAATGTCTTACATGACAGGGTGAAGAGCCAGGTGGGTCAACGGCAACTTTCCCAGAAGCCACGGACCTTGGTTGAAGAAGCTGGGCCGCAGCCCAGCCTGCAGATGTACCCTCACCTCTGTTGGGCAAGAAGGACACTGGTTCAGGGAGGCCTGGCTTCTCTCCTCCAAGTTTCCTTTTTCTCCAGGAGACATTTTAGATTCAGTCCATGGCAGACCTGTGATGATCCTGCTGCCTATTAATCCTTAGGCTATGAGAGAACTACTGCAATGTGGGAACTGGTGGCACAGCTGAACAAGGAGGGACCACAATAGGAAAGTCACCCCTCAGCAACCAGAAACTTTCAAGATGCAGCTCCTCCAATCAGGGCTCTTCTCAGGGCCCACAACCCAAATAAGCCGGCATGCACTAGGAAGCCATATGCCTACCTTTAAACCACTCCCATGGTGGGATGCCATGGAGTTGGCACTCTGCGGTTTGCTTACTCGTTCGTTCTGCAGGAATCTCTGAGAGGTCGCTCTGCCCCTGGCTCCAGTTGATACAGTTTCTAGCCAAGTGCTGGTCCCCCTGCCCTCTCCCTATCTCCTAACGACCACCCAGGACCCCTGGTTGTAGGGAAAGCACAAACCTTTGGACTATGGTTTTATGCCCTGGCAAAAACCAGAATCATCTCCTAATAGGACGCTGGAGTGTTGACATTGAAAAGGTTGAGGTCCCTGGTGGCACCCTAGACTCGTGCTTAGAAAGCTCTGCGACCTGAAGCCATCTTGGTTCTAGTTCTAAGACCAGCCGAGTAGGATTGTTACATAACTCTGCTTAGTCTTAGTCTTCTCACGTGTAAAATGAAAATGCTAGTACTAGTTTTGATCATTAGGAGGGTCAAATGAGGGAGCAGGGGTCAGTTTACTGATTGGTGCAGAGCCTGGCACTCAGTAAGTCCTCTATAGATGGTAATAGTGAAGATTATTATCAAGCCCAACTTTGTGCACGTGCAGAGGGTGAAGGCCAGACAGAGCAGTAGCTTAGCCACTGTTGCACAGCTTCTAAATGGCAGGACCAGGGTTGATTGCAGACCCCCAGAGCAGAATCAGGGGCCATCACTCTGTCTGCCCAGGACAGAGAACGGCCAGATGTCTTATCCTAGATCAGGAATTCTCAGAGCTATGCCTAAGCAGACCACTTTGGGGAATACAAGAGGCAGGGAGAAGGGTCCTCAGGCATGTGAGTGACCTATATGCAACAAGAAATCAGTCATATCACAAGAGGCAGCCCATGGGATCACTACTTAATCCCCCTGGGATGCTTCAAGTGTCTGCTAAGAGTAAGAGTGTCAGGAGGCCAACTTATTCCTGGCTATTGGGAGAGAAATGGACCCCCGAGGAACCTCAAGAACATGAGAGAACTATTAGGTGGCTTTCAGGTTGGAGAGAGGGATCAGTTTGGGGGAACGTGAGTGCCCAGGGCTAGGGGACTTGGTTGACCTAAGGAGAAGAACTTGGGGACTGGGCAGATCAGCCCCCTGCTAGCTTTCCCCCAGAGGTGGTGAATTCAAATACTGCTAAGAGGCCTGCCAGATTGAAGGGGAAACATCGGAGGAGCCAGACTAGAGAGGCCACTTTCTCCCTAGCCTTTCTCCAAGGGAGACAGGAACAGCGGGTATCACAAATATTCACTGGCCCTGGCACATGCATGGCTAGGAACCTGAACCCAGAGGAGGTGTGGGGGGCGGGGGCAGAGCCTCTCTGACCACACACTTCCCCTCACAGACCTGATGGCCTCTGCTCTGCTGCAGCCAGGTGGGGCTGTGGAGCCGGCTACACAGCTCACCCCCAGGCCTGCTCCTCAAGAGAGGCACACCTTAGGAAAGGTGACAAGGGTGAGAACTTGCCTTTGCCAAGCAAGTGGACCTGGCCACAATATACCCAGAAGGTGGGCATTAGAGGGTCAGCAAGCCCCAGGACTCCTCCCTACTCTATCCCTCACAAGTCAGACTGTTAGGCCCAGAGAGGGGAAGTAAGCTGCCTAGAGATACACAGCGGAGAGGCAGATGGCACCTGGGCTTTGGGGTCAGCAAGACCTTGGTTCATATCTCATCATCACCACTGAGCCCTGTGTGAAGAACGGTGCTTACAGGGTGTCGGAAACCAGAGTGCTGTAAAGTCCCTACCTACCCCATAGGCACCTGTTTGGGGTGCACTAGTGACTTTGATTAGTATGGCATTTTTATGGACAAGTGGGGGGGGTGGCTGAACTCAAGAAGTGGGAGTGTCAAGGACTCTGTGAAGGACCCAGTGGGGTTCAGGGACCTGGAACTCCAAATGGGGTTGGGGTAGAAACCAAACCTGATCATGCCTTCTGCTTTGCCACTGAAGGCTTCAGGGCTGTGTGGGGAGGATGGAAGCAGAATCAGGGGCCATCACCCTGTCTGCCCAGGACAGAGAATGGCCATACCTGGGGCCCTGGTGGGCAAGGCCTCGATCTGCATTTGTTACAGGGTGGAGGTTGGGGGTTTCACAGAGAATAAGGGAAAAGGTGTCGGAGGAGCGGTATAGACCTCTGACTGGTATTGAATCCCTGCAGAAGTTCTGTTGTCAGTTGGCCAGGGGAGGAACATGAGCCTTTTAAGGCCTGAAGTCAGAGTTCATGTGGTACAAGGAGCAGGGACAGCATAAACCAGCCAGAGTTAACTGATTAATTGGAGCCTCACAGAACCTGGTTCCACGGTCTACTGCCTTTTCTACTTTTCTCCCCAATTTGGTGTCCTCTGATGACAGCCTGCGAAGGGCTGAAAGTCACACACACACACACACACACCCTCAGTTCCCATTGAAAATCCCCAACTCCAGCCTTCTTCATGGTCTGACTTGCTAGAGTCTCTGAGCTCATCATTCATGCTCTCCAGAGGGAACACTGATTGGTCACTTACCAGCCAATAGATTGGCAGCCTCGCAGTCAGCTGCCCATCCCCTTCTCCAATCAGAGATGGTCAAGGAGCTCAGCTTGTACAAGCCAAGTTTGGATAAAGATGGTACAGAAGGAATGGAGGGACTGTCTCAGTTATCTATTTCTGCATAATAATCACCCCCAAACTTAATGATTTCAAATCAGACATTTATGTTCCTGGTCTGCAACTTGGGCAGAGTTTGGTGAGGACAGCAGCTCATCTGTGTTCGGCATGGTGTTGACTGGGGAGATTTGACTGGGACTGAAAGATCCAAGATAGCTTCTGATATGTCTGTCGCCTCATCAGGGGAGGCTGGAAGGGCTGGAGGACAGCTGGCATCTCTCTTTCCACGTGATCTCCCCAGGCTAGCTAGAAGCTTCATGGTGGCTCAACTCCACCACAGCAAAAAGGGAAGCTTCCTCACACATGCCAGGCAAGCACCGCAACTGCTGAGCCACCGCTCCAGCCCATCCTCAGCCCTTTCTCTATGTTATTTTGAGACAGCACCTCATAAGGTGCTTAGGGCCTCGCAAAGTTGCTGAGCCTGGCTTTGAACTTGGGATCCTCCTGCCTCTGCCTCCCACATTTCTGGGATTACAGATGTGCACCACCATGCCCAGCATTGTCTCCCTATTTTGATAATGAGAAGAATGAGTCTCAGAGAGGCTGTGCCATTGCCCAAGGTTGCATAGCTAAGGTGTGACCCAGAAGACATTAAATGCTCCTCCTGCACTCCTATTTCGTAACAGGGAGGGAAAGTGACAGGTCCTAGGTCACAAAATCAGTGAGCCAGAAATAGCCCCCACTCTGACTTAGCCAAACCCAGAGGTGGCAACAAGGAACAACCACCACACCACCCAGAAAACCTTCCCACGAGAAACACAAGGCCAGATTGACCCCAGGGGGCTCCCAGTCCCAGCGGAGCGGGCAGCCGGAGGTCCTGACTTTGCTTTCTGACTCACAGACATTTACAAAGCTTGTTAAAAATAATATGACATCGTAAAGAGGAGACAGGGGTGGGCACAGTAAAGCCTCATCCTTCCATTGCCTGCCAGCCTCAGAGCCTCGTTAGGGACTCTCCAAGGACACAGCCTGCAGGGAGGGGTGTGCAGCTGCCCCTCAGCAGTGCCCGTGCCAAGTGTCCATGTCTGCTGGGCCCTGTCCACATTCCAGCACTGAAAGGCAGGAACACATTGTGGGTGCCCTGGAGCATCTCTGGGCTGACCTTCCCAAGGGCCAGAGAGAAGCCTACACCACCCGGGTTCCCCACTCCCTTCCAGCTACAGTTCACCCAGACCTCAGTGGTGTCCCCTTCATACTTTCCCACCCCCCACTGCTGCTGAAGAGACAGTTACAGCCCACTCCAGCAGAAGGACTTTTACAGCCCGGCCCTGTGCCTGGCTCATAAATCCCCTGCCTGGCCAGCAGTCAGTCACCTGGAACAGAGCTCCAGCCCTAGCCACCCCCACAACCGCTCTCGTCCATCCTCCTAATCTGCCTCAAGTGCTACTCAGTCTAGAGCTATGATTCAAGTCCCCAGAGGCCTTGCTATCTAAGCACAAAAACACTCTGGTGATTGCCTTTCTACAGTGTTCCAGTGTCCTTCTTGGGCAGCCTTCCTATCATCTGCCACCTGAGCTGAGTCCCTGCCCTTCTGCCTTACTGTCCCTTTCTGCACAGCTAGAGTTGGATCAGATGGGCTCCAAGAGCACAACCAGGTGAGATGGCCCAGGAGGAGTGGCCAGCATCCTCTGGCAGGAACTGGTGGAAGGCCCTGCAACCAGACACACAGAGCCCGGCTGCCTGGCCACAGGCTGGCACCAGGCTGGCCAAGAGCCAGGAGGACAGCTGTTCCGTATCTCCTGTGGAGCAGCTAGAAGGGATGGGAACACTGCAAGGTTGATGGGTCCCTGCAGTCACCCGGAGGCAGAAAGGACTTCTACAAGTGCAGAGTACATGGATGGGGAGATTGCTTTGTAGTGGGGCCAAACCTGAAGAGGCCAGGAGAGCCCATGCTGGGATCCTAGCCCCTGTGACGCCCCACCCACTGCTGACCTGAGTACTGTCCCCACCGTATGGACATGGTATGCTTTCCAATCATACTAGGGCTGGGATAGATGAGGAGACACCCCTGGTAAGCACCTGCAGCTGTGAAGCCCAGGATCTCACAAGCAGTGATAGGTTTGGGGACAGAAACCATTCGCATAGAGAGCAGACTGGGGGGATCAATGAGAGGAACCAGCTTTCCAAGAGTCCCCAGACCTTCTGCTCCCATTCTTCTGGCTTAGGATGAAGAAACTGATCTTAACACTTCATTCTTGTCTCTGAAGTCTCCCCTGTTCCAGAGACAGAATCCTCCCTCAATGGCCCTTGATATTCCTGAGGAGGATAGGGCAGGTGGGGGGCGGGGGTTTAGGTAGGGTGTGATGTAGAGCAGCGTCTGAGCAACGGGGAGCTATGGTGGATTCTTGAGCATGAGAGGGGCATATCTCAAGAATTTAAGGAGGAAATCTTTGAGATGTGAGAGCAGAGGAAGCTCCTTCTTTAGGGTGAGCATTCACGCCTCTCTGCTCTCTCTCTCTCACACACCCCTATTCCAGCAGGTACACACGTGCACATATTTGCACACTTCACATTCTCCCACACAGACATACAGCAGTTTGTTCCTACATACAAGATTTTCAGGCACCCATACAAGCAAACACCATTGAATGTACACCGATAATATGTCACATTGTAACCCACACACTCAATATTCCACCTGGCACATTCACACTAATGTACAGTCCTACAAAGCTGTCCCTGTCCTGCACTCACACAAAGAAACCACTTCGCGTGGTGACTGGTGCATCCTGGATGAACCATGCCCCAAACAAGTCCCCAAGCTCCAACCACCAGGGGTTTTCCAGAGATCCATTGTGCATTTTCATCCCCCGGCCCCGCCTCCTTTCTGGGATCCCAGCACAGCCAGGCTGGCCCCTGGGCCCAGTGCTCAGACACCCGGCACACACACACACGTGAGCCCGCAAACACACACACACACACACACACACACACACACACACACACACACACACACGCACATGTGCATGCACGCAGCGTCCTGGAACCTTGCTCCCACCCTCCTAGCGGCTGCCAGCCAATAAGAGCGCGCCAGGCACTGTCTCCTAGGCGACCAGCCTGAGCTTCCAGGCTAAGGGCTCGGAGGGACCAGGCAGGGGCGTGGCCACGGAGACCCTGCCTCCCTGGATCTCTCTGCCCGGTGGCCGTCTGGCAGGGCTAGACTGAGGGCAGGACTAGTAGGGGTGCCTCAAAGGCTAGATGTTAAGACTGTAATGAATCCCAGAACACTGGTCCCTCTGGATGGGCTAGGGACAGGTGAGAATCTTGGTCAGAGGTGTCATGTGTGGCTGGCTGTACCAGGTCTGCCAAGAAACCTGGCACAAAGACCTTAGAGAACCTGGATGGCTCCGTCCTGTCTCCTTTCTAGAAGATTCTGAAAAGGTTGCTTTGATCCTCTTTTCTCTTCCTCAAATTCCCAAGCTGCTTTCCCTCGTCTTATCACTGTTCCTATGAACTCTGTCTGGGATGTTCCCTAGCCCCCTCTCCCCTCACTGAACATTCATCCCCACTCTACACACACACACACACACTTTCCTGGCAATATTCGGCTCATGATATAGATTACCCCTCCCCGATTCTAACCAATCCTCCCTCAGGACTTACCAAAGTAGGGACAAGCAAGACCAGACCCTGAGGTTCTGAACCACATTGAAACATAATATAACATGAAGTCAGGCTGAGTGTAGACATGGAAGCTGGGGCCAGCTGAGCTGGGTCCAAATCCTGGCTCTGCCACCTACCAGTGTGTGACTTTGGGCAAGCTGCCCACATGCTTGTAAGGAATAGATTAGGTCATGCCTGCAAGGTCCCTAGAACAGGCTCTGGCACAGAATAAGTGGCCAATAAATGTCTGCTCCTAGTGCTATTATTCTTCTGGATTCCCCACACAGCTTCCAGTCTCCAGCCATCATCCAGAGCAATCATGGGTTCCAGGACCAAGTGACTCATAGGGGTGGGCAAGGAGGGTTTGTCCCTGCCACTCAGACTGACCCATTCTAAGGCTAGGTACCCTGTCCAAAAGGGAGATCTGTCCCATCAAAATGGAGGTGAAGCTCATCCACTGTCCACTCTGGGAAGGGCCACGGCGCTCAGCCTTGAGGAGAGCTGTCACTGTTCATTCCGCTGGCTCCGGCCAGAAGGGGAGGTTGTTCCTGGTCAGAGGGGTCTTGGTTGTGGGAAGCGGCTTTGCTCAGGGTCTTCTCGGCCTCTCTAATCTGTCAGAATGGTGTGGCCTGCCTCCATCCTGAAATCTCTCTGCTGCTTTGTCTCCTGGGGCCTCCCCCATCCCCTGTCAAGTTCTAGCCCAGCTCAGCTGTCACTCCCTGTGTGACCTGGTCAGTTTCTCCTCCCTGGGTTTCACTTTCCCAGTCAATAAAATGGGGTAACATTTTTGCTCTGGAACATTCCCTCCCTCCCTTCCTCCCACGTGGAACACCTATTTTCACCAGTCACTGGGACAAGCATGGAGAATATTAGAAGGAACAAGATGTGCAAGGTTCCTACCTTTAGGAGACTTAGTGTGTGGTGGGGGAGACAGACCCCAACCACTGTATCACTCAACCAGCACATTTAAAACTTATGGTCAGACATGTGAATACCAGGTGTGATGAGAAGTCACAGGGGATAGGGCATGAGCAGTCTCAGTGGGCCACAAAACACTCTGTAGCCCACTTAGCAGCCACGATGGTAAAACAGGAGTAATCATAGCTCTCCCTGCAGGCCCTGTGTGGGGACCTTGATCCCCTGCCTCTTCAGCAGCTTCTCTCCCACGGCTGAGACTCCAGAGAATTGCCCTCAAACGGTCAGCCCCATCCCCTTCTCATGTTCTGGCTCCACTCTGGCAGGAAGAGGGGGCAGGCAAGCAGCAGCCCCCCACTCCCTTACCGCAGCAGGACCTCCACTCTGCCCTGCTTTGCATAATTGGCTTCCGGTGAGATCAGTTGGAAGTGATTTGGCACACCCTGGTTTATGTCTCTGCTCTACACTAATCAGCTGGGCGCCCTGGGGCACATTATTGCACTTCTCTGAAAAAAAAGAATGAGGATAATCATTCCCCCCTTACAGGGTTGTTGAGAAACTTGGACCCAAGGCCCACGGAAAGTACCTGGATGGTGTCCGCTGCCATCCTTCCCTGGACCCTGCAGAGGATGGAGTGAGACTAGGCTGAGCTAAGTGCTAGCTTTCAGTGTGTCTGCATCTGAAACTATTTGGCTGCAGGCAACAGCAGCTCCCTGACAGATACTTCCAACAACATGGTTTCTGTAGGACAGAGGCTCAGGGATGCGCAGGCCAGCCTGGGGCATACGGGATGGGGACACACTTCCTCTCTTTGCCCTTGATTCAGCTTCTGGTCAGACAGTGGCTTGGGCCCCTCTCTGCTCCAGGAATGGTTCTCTCAGCTGCCAGTTCCCCTAAGCTGGCAGCCTCAGTTCCCCCACAGGACCTCACCAGCCTCCCTATAAAACTCCAAATCCCAAGAGAAGTCATGATGAGCCGGGAATAGGTCAGGTGTCCACCTTGATCCAGTAAGCAGGCAGGACGAGAAGGCAGGGAAGGCCACCTCTTCCAGGCTTTGGGAGGGCCAAGGTCTTGAAGTAGGAGTGTAGGAGAAGCAAAAATAACTGTCTACCCCAGACCACTGGTTCTCAACCCCGGCTGCACGTTGAAGCCACTGGGGGAGCATAAATTTAAAAATCCTGATACCCAGCTCCCTGCACAGAGGTTCAGCTCACACTGGTTCGGGGTGCTGCCTGGGTCAAGTATTAGCATTTTGGAAAGTTCCCCAGGTGTCTCTGCTACACAGCCTCGCTATAGAATACTGCTGGAATGACTTCCTGGTGACTGAGTCCACGCTGCAGGTGCCATCCATTCCTCTAGTTTGGTCCCAGAGGTTCAGACTCCGTGGCCTAAACCTGTGTTTCCCAACCAGCCCCAGGAGAGGACACAGCCAGAATCCAGATTCCAAGGCCCCGTTCAGTCCTGCTGGATCAGGATGTAGGAGGAGACTCTGGGCATCAGCGCACCAAACACGTGATTATGGGGGGAAACCAGCCTATGACCGAGAACTTCCACACAGCGAAACGCGAGTAGAAGTTTTTACCCAGTACTGCATGGTTGCCGTCTGCAGAGGCCAACCAGTCACCTCTGCTTCTCCTGAGAGAAGTAAGCGGTAGAAGCTAGGCTGGCCACTCCGCTTGCCCTCACTACAGAGCCCCTTGCTTGAAGAACAGACACGTGTTGTTCTGTCTGCTCAGAGAGCTCCTGTTTGTTTAGGATTTTCTTTTGTTTGTTTTTGTGTTTTGGTACCCAGGAGCGCTGTGCCACTGAGCAACACCCCCAGCCCTTTTTATTTCTTATTTTGAGACAGGGTCTCACTAAGTTGCTTAGGGGCTCATTCATATGCTGAGGCTGGCTTTGAATTTGTGATCCTCCTGCCTCAGCCTCCTGAATCACTGGGATTACAGACATGTGTGTCACTATGTCTGAAGAGAGCGCCTGTTTTGTGGGTTGCTCCTCCCTCATCCCCAGCCATATGAGGGGGTAGAAACCACTGTCTGTTATAGAACCCACTGGACACGGCCCGCTCTAGCAGAGGACACATGGCTCAAGCTGGACCAGTCACACCTACATATTCTTACTGCCGTGAGTGGATGAGGAATTGGCATTGCCCCAAGGGCAGCTAACCAGTATCCTTCCCTAGGATACTTGAACTTGGAACCAGAGAGTGCCAATATAGATTTTTCTTGAGTTCAGGCTGGAAAAGGCGAGTCTTTGAGCTACCAAGAGCCATGCTTTCTGTTCACAAAGGATACGGGAAAGAGCAGAGGCAAGTGAGGGGGAATGTCAGGAAAGAAATGGGTCCTTGACTCTGCTTTTCCTGTGGTCCCCTGAGACTGACTCTCAGTGGGCCCGAGGTCTGGGTCCCAACAACTGTGGGCATAACATAAGTAGCAGCTTTGATGCCACGTACCATGGGCCAGCCCCACCTTTATTCCTTTCCAACTACTTCCACATTTTATGAGAACGTCTCTTGTCACTTTATTCCTCATCTCAGTCTGTCTTAGGGCCATTTTCAGTAGATTTTTGGCTCTTTCTCTCTCTCTCTTTTTTTTTTTCCTTCTTTAAGAGAGAGGGACAGTGAGAGAGACAGAGAAAGAGAGAAACAACTTTATTTACTTTTTCACATGGCCTTAGTTGCTCCAACACTTAGTTGTGTAGGTGGTGCTGGGGTTTGAATCTGGGTCCTCGTGCTTGCCAGGCAAGCGCTGAAACCACTGAGCCACTGCTCCAGCCCTTTCTTTTAAGAGAGAGAGGGAGGGCTGGAACAGTGGCTCGGTGGTTACAGAGCTTGCCTGGCATGGGCGTGTATGCAAGTTCAAACCCCAGCACCATGTATGCAACTAAATGTCCGAGGAAGGTCACATGAAAAACTAAATAAAAATTACTTCTCTCTTTCTCTCTCTCTCACTGTCCCCTCTTTCTTAAAAAAAAAAAAAAAGCAGGGGTAGTAAGAGAGAATCGAATTTTTATTTATTTTTCTATCTGGCCTTTGTTTCTCCAACACTTAGTTGTGCACGTGCTGCTACGGATCGAAACTGGATCCTTGCGCATGCCAGGCAAGCACTCCAACCACTGAGCCACCGCTCAAGCCCAATTTTTGCCCCTTTCCAACAAAGTACCATTTGTAAGGTTACAGAGAAATTTTAAAAGCACAACTGTAGAATCGACTGCTTGTCCTCCCTCTCCAATCGGAAAAGCACCTGTCTGTGTCTGTCTGCACCTGAAGCCCTGGCGAAGTGACAGGTCCCCTCTACACATCGGCTGCACTCTCCTACTTGTTCCTGTCAACCAAGCTTCTTTGTCACTTATCAACATGCATTTAACTGAGCTTGATCACCCCAAAATGGCAGCCCCTGCCTGGAGCCAGCACACCTTTTGCTTCAGTTCCCCGCAGCTAGCCTAATCTTTGTTCCCTGGTTTCAAATTCCTGTGAAACACATTCTGATTGGCTAAATTTGAGTGACCTCAAACTGGCCCAATCAGCTGAGTCTGGACAAGGGCTGCCAAGTTGAAATAACCATCCCTTCCTGGCTGGGGTGCAGGGAGAGATGACCAGCAGAGCAGGAGTTCTGACCTCTGGAGAAGCCCAGAGAGCACAGGCCCAGCAAGGCCCACCCTTTTCACTAGATCCTGGATACCATCACTGGAACTCTGGGACAATGAAAGGGATTACTTTGGACAAATGTCCCTGAAGCCTCACTTTCTGCATAAGAGCTGGTTCCTCTGCAAGTCAAGAAGATAATAGGGGGTGGGTGTCTCAGGGGGGTCAATTGGTTCTGCCATCAGGGCCTAGTGGCTGCAGAGGAGGGACCAGCTGGGGTGACCCTCACCCTCAGGCACCAGCTGCAGGCCTGCTTTGCATCCTGTCCAGTTATTTCCAGTAAATAAACATTGACGCTTTCGATATCATGTTAATTTCACAGGCGACTGCTCTGCTGACAGTTTCCACACTCTGCCAGCGCCTCTTGTCAGTTTTATACTCACAGGCGGACACCAGCCCTGCTCACGGGCCACCCGACGTACAGACATAAAAACAAATGGATCAGAAAGCCCTGGTGAAGTGACAGGAGCAACATGGCTCCCAGGCTGAGGAAAAGCTGCCCTGACCAGCGCCCTAAAGTTGACTGGAGCAAGGACCAGGCCACACGGCTTAGCGTCCACCAGTGTGACCAAGGTCAAGTCTTGCTGCCTTTCTGGGCTGCTGTTTTTGCCTGGGTGAAATGGGGTTAATATGATAGTACTGTTTCTTTGGGACCCTAACTGAAAATCCTGGGCAATCCCTGCCTCCAAAGCCCCTTAAACGTCTCAGAGAAAAATCCAGTCTAGTGATGGCTATTGCCTGGCTTTGACTTTCAGCATAACCCTAGGAGGCAGTTTAAGCAGAGACTTGTTGCCACTGTGCAATTGGGAAAACCGAAACCTACAACAGGGCAGTGTTTTGCTCAGTGTTACAGTCAGAGATGGACTAAACCAGGGCAGGAACTGGGGTTCCAGGTCCTGCTCCTTTGACAGCTGTCAGCCACATAAGCTGGAAGGGCCATAGGGATGGTGCGGTGGAGATCCCTACCTTGTCCCAGGCCCAGCTGAGCCAAGCCCTGCAGCATTTAGGCTTCTTCCCTTCATGCATAAGTCATGAGGCCTCATGCATATGCATATTGATTCATATTCTAGGCTGAGCTAGGTAACAATTTCCGCCTAGCACTTCCTCAACTCAGGGATCCTCTTGTGCTCTAGGACCCTCACTATCAGCTAATACTCCTGGGCCTTGGCCTCTCTTCTTGCTGGTAGAAAAGATTGAATTTGGAAGTCCCCACCACCACCGCCAAGGAAGAAAGCAGTGAAACCTGTAAAATTACTTTAGGTCTTAGTGACACGAAGGAAAGCAAAGGGATGCAACCCCCTCCGCTGAAAGGTGCCAAAGAAGATGGGAGCTGAGATGGTCCCCTCCAGCTGGCTAACTGGATCTCCTGCCTTTCGCCTCTTCCCTGCCTCTTCGCCTTTCAACGTTCAGCTAATTTTCAGGGATTTCAGAGATGGAATTTTTGAAGCAATTAAGTTTCTTCCTTCTTCCTTCAAAGCTGACTTTGAATAAAACCTCTTTTCCTACCAATTTCACTCCAACTGTTTCTGGAACAGCAAGCTTATGGCTTAGTCTCTTTCCTCCTGGCAGCCCACTGACACTGACCCCACACACTGTGCCAGCCCATGGGAGTTGAAGGCAAGGGTGGGGGCAGGCAGCCCGATGCAGGACTAATCCCTTTCCTCCTCTCACTACTCCTGCACCCTCTGCCAAGTGGGAAGAGACACTTGTTCTACTGGGCTGGTCCTATTTCACATCTCTCCACCACATGAGTACCCCAAGAGGGACTGAGGCTAGGTCCCAGGCATCCTCAGTGGCCCCCACCTCCTGTCTGCCATCTATCACCTCCTTGTCTGAAATCTTCATTAGCCTGGAGAGATGTCTTAAGGCTCTGCAGGAACAGGGGCAGCACCTCGGTGTCCCAGGTCTTTGTCCAGGGAGGCTCAGATGGCCGTCTTCTCTGGGAGCAGAGCTCTGAGGCTCCTGTGCTCACACCCACGCACTCCCTGGCGCCTGCTTCTGCTCAATAAAGAGTCATTAATGGACTAAAGTGAATTAGAGTCATTAACACTGTTATCAGAGGCAGGCAGAGGCCTGCGGCGCCTGCCCTCAGGGCCCAGCCCTTAGTCTGGGGAAATTGGTCAAGGCCTTCACCTCCCTGAGCCTCAGGTCCTTTACCTGCAAGCTGGGACAAAAATGTTCCCTGCTCTGAAGGCTTCCATCACCTGCTGGCCAAGACCCCCATGCCCCTGAGGTTGGCCTTGGGTGCCTCCTGACCCATCTTCTCCCCCCCATAGGTTCAAATTCATATACTCACACACCCAGTAGATGCCCATAATTCAAACAGTGGCTTCTCCAGCCTTCATGTGCTGCTCCCTCTGACCTGCGCCAGTCTACTCCATTCCCGAGAAAACCTCCAAACCCTGTGCCAAGCTCAACTCCTCCCAGGAGGCTTCCCTCAGGTCCTCCCGGACTGAGCCAGGTGGTCTCCCTTTCTGGTGTCTCCTGAAAGAACCACCCAGGAGGGAGGTTGAGTTTTGGACAAATCAACAAGTCAAGAGGAGAGCAGGGGCCCCCAAGGCAGGGGTCAGCATCCCTCTGTCACCTGCAATGCTGTTGTCTACTGAAGCAGCTCTTCCCCACAGGCTGCTGTACCCCTCAGACCCAGCCCAGGGCTCCTGGAAAGGTGGAGGAGAAGCAGCAGGGCTAGTTTCAGGTGCTCCTTCCAACATCCTGTCCCCAAAGGGCCAAAAATCAAGGGGAAAAAAGACAAATAAGAAAGGGTCAAGAAGCAAGGACTCAGCCCCACTCCTTTCCCCTCCCCACACCCTCTGGGTCCTTGCTCAGCCCCTTCAGGATCGCTTAACTTTTACAGATTTGTCTTCTGTAATTACAAATAAATAGGGGAGAGAGAGGAGGGGTAGAGGAGGAGGACACCGCAACTGGAGGCTTTTAGGCCAGAGGATAGCATACATACTCTCTGACTGTCCCTCTCCCTCTCTGTAACACACCCTCAGCTACCCCGGCTGCAAGACACAGCTCACTTGGGCCTGAACTTCTTGGCCACACTGAGCAAATAGGAGCTGTCTTGACCTCTCCCTTCTCTGGCCCCTGCTGAGGGAATTGTTTCCTGAATAGTCAGTTCGGTGGCCGTTTATGATGGGCCTTTTATGTGCTAGTCGCTCTGCTTAGCCTCTGCTTCTGACCCTCACGACCGCCCTCACCATTAGACATTCCACACAGGAGGAAACTGAGGTCCAGGAAGATCAAGTGGTTTCCCCTTTGGGATTGGGTCTAATGGCAGAGCCAGCACCTTCCATCATTCCACCATGCCTCCCACTCAAGCGGTTCTGTGTCCTGAGCCATCGACAGCCTCTGCTTCGTTTGAGGATCTCTTGGGGCTTTTTTACTATTATCCCTGCTGTCCTGTCGGGGGACACATCTCTCTTTTCTTTCGGGGACCACCAAAATCATCCTCCTGCACATGCCAGAGGGCACAGAGGGTCAGAAGGAATTGATTGCAAGGGATGTAAAAGCTGTCGAAGGAGCCAAAAAAACACTTTTAAAAAAGATCATGGTGGTCACGTCCTGCTTTCTAACCCATTGAGGCAGCAGTGTCCTGCACAGAGCCAGCAGGACCAAGTGTTGCTGGACCTGGCTTTGTGGTCTTAGAGCTGCTTTGCCTTCCATCAACACAGTCCTTGGAAAAGAACTGGACCCTGCAGAATAAATTACCCAGACGCCAGCCTTCCCAGGCCGAGACCGCTTCCCTCTCAATCCAGAGCCCTATAGGAATCTGGATTTCTCTGTCTTAAGGGATAGGTGGATTCCCATCCATTTCCTCCACCCCACCCTAAGGCTCTTGGCCACAGGAATGGACAGTGGTGACGACTTTGACCTCTAAAATGGTGAGAGGAGACAGCACACTGCCCTGAGTGTCTCATTCCTACCCTGCCCTCAACCCATGGGTTCAGCCTTGCATTTGGCCTGGTGGTGGGGTGCCCAGCACAGGCCACTACCACTTTCTAAAAAATAACACTCCAGCAATACAAATGTGCTTAATACCACTGAACTGTGCACCTAAAAATGGTTAGTAAACTTTATGTTGTATAAACATAAAGCAGCCGGCAGCTGGGAGGCAGCTTTCAGGGCAGAAATAAAGGCAGCCAGGTAAGATTTGGCAATGCATTCATTCATTATTTATTAAACACCTACTGTGTGCCCAGCAGTGGCACTGGGGACACAGTGACATACAAAGTAATGAAAGTTCCTGCCCTGGTTGATCTTACAGCCCAGTACAGCAGTAACAAATGTTTTCTGTAAAAGGTCAGAGAGTAATATTTTAGGCTTTGTTGGCTACATATGGCTTCGGTTGCATATTTATCTTTGTTTGTTTTCTTATGATCCTTTAAGAATGCAATAACTATTCTTAGTTCATGGGCTCCCAGAGACAGGTGGCTGGCCGAGTTTGGCCCACAGGCCATAGTTTGCCAACCTCTGATCTAGTGCAACACCCTCCAGCAGGAAAAAAAAAAAAAAGGAAGCCACACAGTGAATTTTAAATTTCTAGTAGCCACACTGAAAAAGTAATATGAAAAAATAATAGTAATATGACACTAATTTTAGTAAGACAGCTTACCTACACCAATATTCCTTAATATCATCATTTCAACATATAATCAGTATTTTCAAATGAATGAGATCTTTTACATTCTTTTAGCACTGTCTTTAAAATCTAGTGTGTCTTTTATACTTATGGCGTATGGCTCTTCAGACAAGGCACGTCTCTTGTGCTCAAACGGCTACCCATGGCTCGTTGTCACCGTGTTGAATAGTGCAGTTTGAGCGGGAGAAACAGACGACAAACAAGATAAATAAGTGAACTATGCCAATATTTTAAGTTGATAAGTGCTATGGAGGAAACATAACAGGGAAGTAATTAAAATAATCGTAATAACAATGATAATAAAAGGGAGATTAGTAGAGTAGATAAGTGGACCAGGTAGGTGCAGGAAGGAGGGAGGAAAAAGGAAGATAGTGGGGAAGGAGATTGAGCAAGTATGTTATGTGCATGTACAAATATGGGATAATGAATCTTACTATTTTGTATGATTATAATGCACCAATTTTAAAAATTTGGCCAAAAAAAAAAAAAAAAGAAATGAAATGGCTCATAATGGGGCTAGAGCAGTGGCTCAGCAGTTACAGTGCTTACCTGGCATGCCTGAGGACCCAGGTTTGAACCTCACCACTTCATAACTTCATACACAACTAAGTGTTGGAAAAATAAAAACCAAACGAAAAAATAAATAAAAATGACTTTCTCTCTCTTAAAAAAGAAAAAAAAAAAAAAAGGCTCATAAACCAGGCACAGTGGCTTCACGCCTGTAATCCCAGAACTTGGGTGGCTGAGGCAAGAGGATTGCAAGGTCAAAGCCAGCCTCAGCAACTTAGCAAGGCCCTGTCTCTACATTTTTAAAAATAAATAAATAAAATGGGCTGAGGATGTGGCTCAGTGGTAAAGGGCTCATAAAACATTAATTCCAGAAATAGGCCTCAGAGCTGTAGGTTCAGGTTCGGCAATGGAAAGATGGTCTTCCTCCTGTCATCCTTTGATTGGGTAGAATTGGATCATTTGAGCCCCTCCCTGAACCAATCACCGGTTAGGGAATAAAATCAACAATTAGCACTCTATTTCCTTGATCTGCAGTCAGTCACCCAAATTGCATTGTTGGGAGAGCAGCAGGAGGAGCAGTGCCCCATTGGGAGAACCACAGGCCTCTCGTGATGGGTGCTGCCCTTGCCTTCAGCCCAGTCCTGCCTCCTCCTTGGATCCGGCCTCCGCTGGCCCACCAACATGGCTGCTTTGCCTGAGTCTTTCAGTGCTATTCCTCCTCTTTGGCATGCTTTCCCCTCTCTACCTCTGCCTCTGCCTTTGTCTGGCTACCTTCTCTTTCTCTACCTTCAGGCCAGATGTCCTCTGCTTAGGAAGACCATGCCTGGTTCCGCAGACCAGGTTGAGGTTCCAAGAAGGACAGAGACCGCAGTCCTGGAGAGCCTGGATAGAGCCATGTTCTTACTCCACCCCATACCTTCCGGAGAGCTGTGCCCTCCACAGGGAGGAATCAGGTCAGAAGACCCTGGTTCAAGATGTACACGTGCCTTTAACCTTGGACCCGACCTTGACTTTGTCATGCTTGCATTTCTGGGCTTGCTTGGCTGGGCCTTTGGGATAGTAGATGGATGAGAATGCTAGGGGCTGAGGCAGGCGAGAAAGCCCAGCACTTTGTGGCCAAGGGTCACCTGCGGCCCCGCTGTTCAAGACAGGGCCTGTGAGGCAGTGTAGAGCCAGCCTCCTTGCAGGAAAAGCTCCAGGCTGTGAGAGAGTGGGAGGCAGGGAAAGAGCAGGATTGAAATTCCAGCAGGCTCTCACGGAGCCTGCTCCCTGGAGCCCCTGCGCCTTTGTTCCATTTAATCAATATGTAATTAAACTGAAATCCCAGCTTAAGAATTTCCAACAGTGCTAAGACTGGGCTTTCTGAGGGTCTGGCCGAGCCCAGGCTCCTGGGTCCTCCAGCTATTAGCCCCTCACCAGCCTGGCCCACCCCCACCCCACAGGGCCTCAAGGTCACCTTCCCCTGCTGGCCAGACCAGCATGAGACTCTGGTCTTCTACTCGGCTTTCTAAGGGTAATAACCAGTACTTCCGGAGGAAAGAGCAAGCTCACTAGACCTTTGTCCCTGCCCTGGGCCAGTGGGGCTCTGGTTATCCTCACGTGACCAGAGAGTAGGGCCATGGCAGAACTGGGACTCAAACCTGCCTGCCCCATCTGTCCCCTCCTGTCCCCTCCCTCCTCCGAGTGACCCAGACAAAGGCACTGACAGGGCTGGCTGTGTGTGTGCCAACCACTTCCTAGGTGCCATACACTATTCTGACTCCTTCATGATCATTAACCCATTTAATCCTTCACCCCATGAAAGTAACTATTATTAATTTCACTTTTTTTCTTTTTCTTTTTGGTACTGGGGATTGAATACAGTGGTGCTTAACTACTGAGCCACATCCCCAGTCCTTTTTATTTTTATTTTGAGACAGGGTCTCACTAAGGGCCTTGCTAAGTTGCTGAGGTTGGCTTTGAAATTGTAATCCTCCTGCCTCCGCCTCCAGAGTTGCTGGGATTACAGGTGTGAACCACTGTGCCCAGTTTAACTCCATTTTAAGATGAGGAAACTAGGGACTGGAGCGGTGGCTTGGCGATTACAGGGCTCATCTGGCGTGCGCAAGGACCCAGATTCGAATCCTAGCATCACATACACAACGAAGTGTCAGAGCAACAAAAGCCACATGAAAAACTAAATAAAATAAATTGATTCTCTCTCTCTCCCTCTCTCTTAAAAAAAAAAAAAGATGAGGAAACTGAGACCCAAACTTCCCAGTGGCACAGGTTTGTTGTTGGTGGGGCTAGGACTTACACCCAAAGCAGAGCTTGCTTCAGAGTCCTTAAGCACTAAGGGCACCAGTATGTTCGGACCTCACTACTAAGGGCTACCTTGAAAGGCACATCTCCCTGATGCCCCATCACCAGTAGCTGGTGAAGCCCTCTCCCCCGTCTTTGGGCAGATCCTGCCCCTGCCACATGGCCCTTCACAACCTCAGAACTTATTCTCAGGAAGAGGTGGAAACTCTTTCTAATGTTCATCTTATCAGCACCCAAGGGTCCCCGGCTCCCCTGTGGACTGTGCCTTAGGCCCACACAGGCCAATGCAAACACCCATAGCATTAGCCACACATGTAAGGCACACATGAATTTAAACCTTCTAGTAACCTCATTTCATTTATTTATTTTTAATTTTTTAAAGAGTCAATTTTATTTATTTTTTTCATCTGGTTTTTATTTTTCAGACACTTTAGTTGTGTATGGGATACTGGGGCTTGAACCTGGTTCCTAGAGCATCCCAGGCAAATGTTCCAACAGCTGAGCCACTGCTCCAGTCCTAGTAACCTCATTTTAAAAAGATTAAACAAATCTAAAAATAAATTTTACTTAACCTAATGTTTTAAACATACGATCATTTCAATGTGTAATCAATATTAAGAATTATTCATGGGGGGCTGCAGCGGTGGTGGCTCAGTGGCTAAAGGGCTTGCCTGGCAGGCACAAGAATCCAAGTTGGAACCCCAGCACCACGTACACAACTAAATGTTGGAGAAAAGAAGCCTTGATGGGAAAATAAATAAAAACTGATTCTCTCTCTCTTTCTCATTGTCCCTCTCTCTTAAAAAAAAATATTCATGAGATGTCTTACATTCTTTGATTGTTCTGGATCTCTGAGCTCCAAGGTACATTTTACTTCTCAGTATAGCTCAATCCAGACAAGCCACATTTTAAGTTCTCAGTAGCCACATGTGCAGCCAAGGACAGTCACAACCTTGGGTGTGACTACACAGGACTGGGTGGTCTGACCAGCACACTGAGCCATCATCTCCCTCAGCAAGGTCAATCCTGTGGCCAGTTCTCCAACAGACCTGGGCTCAGCACAGTAAAGAAGAAACAGGATGTGGTCTTCTTCAGAAAGCAGAAGTCATATTTTCCAAATAAATCAGTGCTTTGCCTTTCTTAGTGTTAGAAGTTCGAAGCCAACTCTACCAATGTCTTAGGGCAACTCCCCATGCCCGGGAAGATTGCTCCCCACCCAGGCACATTCCAGCAAGGCGTGGCTCTAGGGCCTGCAGAGTTGGGAAGCTTCACGCCTTGGACTCTTGGAGTCTCTCACTCTTTCGTGTTATCCTCACATATCAGATTCTTCCAGGTTAGGTGTTGCAGAGCTGTCTGGAACCAAAGTGTCTGAGAGCACCAGGCCCTTGGACATGTCTCGTTTGAAGTGTTCTTACCTGAACTGCACCGAGGGACTGCCCTCGCCTTCCTTTGTCTAAAGTGACTTGCCCCAACTCAGGGCCACCCCAGGGTTTTCCATCCAGATGGGCTGTTGGGCATATATCCTCTTTCTTTTTTGGTGCTGGGAATCAAACCCCAGCGCCTTGCACATCTACCAGTGAGTTACACCCCAGCCCCCAAGCCTCATTTACTATCTGAGCCCTGGGCTCTGGTGAGCTGCGGCGTTCTAGGAAGGCTCAGCTACCGCTTTGCCTCCAGCTCCCATGCTTCCTTCATCCTGGGCTTGCTGTGGTGCCCCTCCAACGCCACAGCCCCACCACTCAGCCTTCTGGCCTTTGATCTTAGAACCTCCATGCAGCCCAATTTCTGATGCAGGAAGGTTCCAGGAACTCTCCTTGTCATCTCTGATACCCAGGAAGGGTTGCTCCATAACACCCCAGATGATTGACAGAGTGTTCCCCAGCTGTCCCAGAGGAGGAGGGCTCCAGAGCAGAAAGTGCTCAAAAGAAGCTCCTCACACAGTGCTCAGCTGCTCAAGAGCAGGGGGATGGGGGGAATGGGGCACAGCAGGCAGGACAGCTTCTTGACTTGCCCTGGTCCCTGCTGACTCTGCCTCCTAGGTCACATTCTGGGGCCATGAAGGGACAGTGTCTCCCACTTAGCTATCTGACAAAATCTGGATAAGAAACCGTCCAGGAAGCCATCTGGGACTCAGTAACCAGCTGAGGTGGCCCAGCCCTGAGTAACAGCAGGTAAAGCCCCTTGGAGGCATTGGGAAGGGTCTGGACAGGTGGCGCTGCTGAGGCCAGAGGAGAGGCTAGACTAGGACAAATGGAAAGGCCAGGCCAGCCAGTCCCCAGGATCCAAATTGACCTATCCATCCAAGGCCCAGACCACTCCTCCCACCTACCCAATTAATGTAGAGAGTCAATGGCAGGTCCCCCACTAGACTCTGTCCTAGCTGGAAGGGAAGGCATGGGAAACATTCCCAGCTAGGGAAGAGCCAGAGGGGACGCATCTGAGCAGGAGGCAGGGAGGCCCAGGGCCAAGCAAAGGCACAAGGGGCTGGGGGGGCGGGAGCAGACTGCATGCCCTCTTTCCTCCTGGTCCTTTGGGGATGAGGACATCTCAGGTGGGTTTGATTGGTCAGAGAATCAGGACCAGAGCCTGAACACCACACTGGGACCTTGACCATGAGGGAAGCTGGGGGCTGGGTCCTGGGAAGATAGCCAGGACAGCAAGGGTAGGCAGGCAGCAGACGTCTGGCCAAGCCACTTTGATTGTCTCTGGCCAAAATTCCAGAGTCAATGACGAAACAGCCATGGAATCTGGAAGAATCTTTCAGAAAGGGTGATATTTATGGAAGCACTCTTATTTGTTGCATAGTAGAGAATTATGCACTGAACCCATATCTGTAGGGATCCAGTGCAAGCACATGAGTATTCAAGTGGCCAGAATGGGGCCCTAGTGTACACAGGTGGGCAATAGGGTCAGTGCTGTGACAACAACCCTGCTCAAGGTGACCAGCCTCACACTAGGTTGGCCTGGCTGGGAGGGCAGCTGGCCAGACCCGTCCTTCTTAAGTGGAGGCATAAGGCAGCTGTGCTGAGGCCAAAACAAACCGCCTTCCTGGGGACTTGCCTTTAGGCTGCTCCTTTCCTGGCCTCCCTCCCTCCTAGTCACCAAGGATGATCTACGGGCTGCACTGGAGAAAGGGCAAGTTGAGATTGAAGAGAGGGCTAAGAAAATGTGACGATGGTTCAGCTCCCAAGAGGCAGGCAAGCAGGGGAGGCTGGCTCAGGGGCTGACGGTCATGGTGATTAGTGGTCCCCAGCCTCCTCCGCCACTATCAGGACTCTCCTCTGGAGGACTTGGCAAAGGCTCTCTCCTAGCCCCCTGCCCTGGTTACAAAGGGGCAGCAGGAGGGTTGAGCCCTGCTTCCTAAGCCAGCCCTGTACTGCTGGCACCTCATCTCCCAGGTCTTATCCCACACCTCAGCCCACCATTCAGCCACCATTAACTTCCCTTACCGGAGCCAACAGGAGGGGAGGAGGGTCAAAAGACCTGTGTTGGTCAGTAGAGGTGATATGGGGATTCGAGGGACAGCAGAGGTCTGGGAGACACGGGGAAGTAAAAGCATTGCTGAGAGCCACAGGGCCTTTGCACGCCAGCATCTGGGAACAGGGGGATGTGCCGCTGAAAACAAGAGCTCTGCTTTGGCTCAGAGACCCTCAGCCCCCGGGCCATTCAGGGTCCACCTTATGAATTTGCCAAACCTTCATACTCTCTGTATTTTTCTTTAAATCATTTAATCTATGTAGAACATTTCTAAATAAATAAAACTATCTTTCTGTCAGTACCTTGAGAAAACTCAGTCCCAGTTTGTAAATAGAAGGTAGGTGAAGGGCTGGGGGTGTAGCGCAGTGCTAGAGGGCTTGCCTAGCATGCATGTGGCCCAGCACTGGAAGGAAGAATGAGAAGAAGAAAGAAAATACAAGATCAAGTACGATGCAAATGATAAGAACAAAACCAAGCTCCAAAATAACAGAAAAAAACAGAAAAGCCAGAAGACCTTGAGTTTGAAACTATTGTTTTCAGACCAAGGGAGGAGATTTGTGAGGGTTAGAGGTGTTGAAATCACAGCGGCACCAACCAAAATTTCTTTCCAAAATGCTTGAAATTGATTAAAAGAAGAATGACTTTCTAAAACAAGCAAAAAAGAACAAAAAAAAATTTTTCAAAAAAAATTTAAGAAACTTTCTAATCATGTGACATTTAATAACAGTTTTGTGGCACAACATCCTCTCCCCTCCTGCCGGTCATCCCTCACCTGTTCTGCCTTCCCTCCTCCATCCAAACCACCATCATGTCTCACCGTGGCTATGGCAAAGCCTCCCAATGGTCTCCCTGCTTCGGACCCTGTCTCTTGTCTCCATTGCAACCAGATTGATCTATTAAAATCAGTCAGGTCCTGTCACTCCTCTCCTCAGAGTTCCAAGTGGCTCCCACTCACTTGGAGCAGTCCTTCTGTGGCCCGAGGCCTGAGGTTCCCATGGCTTCTCTGCCTCTTCTCCAGATGTCTAAGGGCCCCCTGTGGCTGGCCTGATCTGACTTGGGCACTTGCTGATTCCTTTGCCTGGTTGCTTTTTTCCCTGGGTCCTCATGACTTCCTCCGTTGCCTCCTCTAGGTGCAGCACTTCCTGACCACCTTCCCTGCCCCCACTGAGACTTCCTAGTCCCCCCCCACCCGCTCTGGTTTATTTTTCTCCTTGGAGTTTATCAACAGCTGTCAGATATTGATATAGTTCACTTCCCTGTCCGATGCCACACTTGTCGAGGGCGGAGGCCTTTGTGTTTTGTTCTCTGTGGTCCTCAGTGCCTGCAAGGTGCCTGTGGAATGGAGGAGGGTCCTGCAACCCTTCACCAGCAGAGGGAAGCAGTTTCACTACTGCTGTCCCCAAGCTATGGATGGGAAAATGGAAGCCGATAAACAGTGGAGTCAGGTTTTGAAGTAGGACTCCAAACCCTGTGCTCTTTCCAAAATGTCATTTCGTTCAGGCCCCTCATGAAATACAAAAATCGACCAAATCCTTGCCTGGTGGTAACAGTAGCACAGGCCCAATGAGCACTTGAGCCTCTAGTTCTACATCTGAAATAAACTACAAACTCGATGCAGAGCTGTCCCCATAGGTGACACGCCTCACTCCTCTGTCTCACCTTGAGGCAGACATCACCACTCAGGGACACCTAAGAACCTTGAGGAGCCCCTCTTCATGCTGCCCCCAGGATCTTTCAGATCCTGCTGCCCTGCAGCTACCTACCTCCCCAACGTTCCTAGGGAGAAACAGCTCTGGCAGATCCCAAAGCTGCCTTGTAGGGAGCTGGAGCTGGAGGTTTCCTTCTGGTGGAAAGCCCCTTGCCAGAAATTGCACAGGAGAGTGGCGCCTGTGCTCCTGTAGCCACAGTAGGCAAGAAATTCTTCCACAACTCACAGCCTTTCCTCTCGGCAGCTTCCTCGGGTCTTAATGAGAGGCATTCCCTCCCCCCAAGTCCCCCCAGAAGTGACCGAGCCCTTGTGCTGAGCAACCAGAGCAAGCCCAGCACCCTTATGCACTCAATGAGCCAGGAGCATTTGGTGCCACATTTGTGCCAGGTGGGAGGCAGAGAGGGGAACTGGCAGTCTGGAGAGTTCTCAGATGTGACCACAGAGGGTGCAAGAGTCCAAGGGGCACCCTCGAAGGGTGTGGGCTTTATTCTAAAACTGGAGAGCCCTGCCAGAAAACATGAGATCAGAACACAGGCTTTGCTCTGGTGGGAATGAAAATGTCCTTTGCTCCTCCAGGGAGCTACCCTAGATGACACCCACCTCATGCACCGTGGTGTTAGCCTGGGTTCCCCAGAAATAGATGCTGAGCCAAGGATTTGAATACAGATAGTTTATTTACAAAATGACCCCAGGAAACACTGGGAAGGGAGAGGGAAGGTAAGACAGGGAAGGGACAGAAGCCAAGACAGGGTGTATTAATGACGTGTGACTGCTAGGAAACTGGAGTTTAGTCCCACTGGGGACCTCTGAGGGACTACAGAGAGCATGACCCATGGGATAAGAAAGCTGAGTGTTTGTCTACCACCTCCCTGTCCCTCAGTTGAGATTGCCCCTGACCTTGCTTAGGTACACCCTGCAGGGCTGAGTCAGCTCCAGGCAAAGAATTGCAAATGCTCCTGGTGGGAGGCCGTGGGGAGCAGGGTGAATAGGGTGAACGGGACTGGGACAGGGTATGGGCAGCCTGTGCTACGCGGTGAATGCTGGAAAGTAACTCTGGGCCTTAATCTCCTTACCTAAAAAATGAGGAAAATTCCAATCCCCCAGAGGGTTATTTTGAACTTCAAATGAGGTAATAGCAGCACAATGCCCAACACGTGATCAATCGAGATTTTCTTCCTTCTTTGGTAACATTCTTGATTCTTCAAAGGCCATTTTTTGAGCTTGGGGAAGGGAGTCCCTCGGTTGAGTCATTGGTGACTACCCCGTGTACAGTCCCCAGTGGAGCCCCAGGCTTGTCACAGAGACACGAGTAATTATTCTTCAGTGGTCATTTGGACATCTTGAACACTGCCATGCTCTTAACGCCACTCAGTACCGGTACTGTGCCATTAGTTTGGTCCCATTGGTCAGCCATGGCGTCTTAGTCACCGGGGCTGCTGTAACAAAATCCCTGAGACTGGCTAACTTACAAACAACACACATTTACTTTTCACTATTCTGGAGTCTGAGAAGTTCAAAATCAGCTGCTGAGGGCTCATTCCTCATGAACAGCTGCTTCTCTGTGTCCTCCCGTGGAAGAGGCTAAAAATCTCCCTCAGGCTTCTGATTCCTCATGACCTAATCACTTCCTAAAGGTCCTGCTTTTAAAACAAACTATTAGGGCTGGAGTGGTGGCTCAGCGGTTACAGTGCTTGCCTGGCATTGATGCCTTTTTGGTGGAAGTCAGGTTCCTGTCCCCTGGAGACGAAGAATGAAACCGAGGGACACCAAGGCAAGCATAGTGGCCAGACTTTAATAGAAAGCAAGGCATAGGGGAAAGAGCAGAAGTCCCCCAGAGTGGGAGAAGGGGACAGAGCCAAAGGGACAGTTAGGTTTGCCCTTTTTTATGGATGTTCTGTCTTCAATGGGTCATCCTCTCCCTTCCCCCAAACCTAGGACATGGGTGTGGGAAATTCTGCTTGGGTCCAGCCTTTGGTTTGCACCTCAGGCATCAATAGAAAGAATGTGGCGCCTGGCTTAGCAGAAGGGAGTGTCTGCATCTGGACCCATCTTGCCAGACCCTTCTTAAAAGAAAAAGAACAGGTTTTCCCTGGATTGACTCCAACATTCTAACTACTCTGACGGCCTAACTTTTCTCCCTGTATCAGCATGTGCAAGAATGTGGGTTTGAACCCCAGCACCACGTGCACAACAAAGTGGCAGAGCAAAGCCACACGAAAAATTAATAAATAAAATTTATTCTTTCTGGAGCAATGGTTCAGAGGTTGGAACTCTTGCCTGGCATGTGGGAGGGCCTGGGTTCAAACCCCAGCACCATATGCATAACTGAATTTCAAAGAAAAAAAGGCCAGATAAAAAACTAAATAAAGTTGATTCTCTTTCCTCTCTCTCTCTCTCATTTAAAAAATAAAGCAAACTATTACACTGGGGAGACTGAATTTCAACACACAAGTGTTGACCAAAGTGTTCACCAAATATTCAGACCATAGCACATGAACAGAAAAGCCTGTAAGGTATTATCTAGGGTCCCACAGAGAACAGGTTCTGTGCCTGCCCCATCCTGGACACTGACTGTCGGGGACACCACAGGGCCAGGGCTGGGATGGAGAAGGATGAGGGGAGACAGGTTACCAGGACAGAGTCTGCTGAGAGTCACTGCCTCTTACCCTGGAAGGCTGGGCAGGCGTCCTAGGAGAAGGCTGTGGGTGACAGGAGCCTCCCCGACTCCAGCTCCATCTATTTCCCCTCTGGCCCTCCTCCCCATTAGCCCAGAAAGGCTCAGGACTCTTGACTCCTGCCCTGGGAGGGGGTGTTCAGGCCAGGCAACTTCCCAGCCCTGCTCTCTGGATTGCCCTGCTGGTTCAGATGTCAGCCTAGATGTCACCTGGAAGGAGAGCCTTCTGAAAACATCAGAAGATAAGAACCAGCCACAGAGTTGATGCAGCTTCCTGGATGCCAACCAAGAGTAGGAGCAGGGCTAGGAAGGGAGGAAGCTGGAGGGAAGATCTCCTTTGTCCCCTGTAATCACATTGGAAATGCAGTCTCTTCAGGTGCCCGAGAAACCACAGAGGAGCAGTCTCTGCCCCGTGTTATGGAAAAGATCAGAACAAGGTTGTGTCTTCCCTCCATTGCAAGAAAAAGGCTCTGGGCACTAACGGGCTCATGGACTCCAAAATCCCATAATTACATATAATAATATTTAGGGATTCTGGTAGCCTTGGGCCCTCTGTGGCAGAGCTCTGAGGGCACCCACAAAAACCCTGCAAAGGTGTTAACAGGTCCTCCCACTACACCAGTGTGAACTTCTCCCCACTGTGAATACCTTGGCCTGGTTTTCCTCTCCATCTGTGTCCCCTTGACCATCTTCCACCCATACTCCTAAGGGAGAAAACTCAGCACTGGGAAAATGCAGGGAAACTTCCTGCCCACTTTGGGACACATCTTTGTGCTCATCATAAATGTGTACCCATAAATGCTATAACTCAGCCATGGTAGATAACTGCATAGAGACATTCTGGGCAAGAGGGGACAATGAACCAGGCACAGTGGCATATGCCTAAAACCCCAGTGACTCAGGAGGCTGAGACAGGAGGATTATAAGTTCAAGGCCAGCTTCAGCAACTAAGTGAAACCCTAATAAAAATAAAAAGGACTCAAAATTTTAAAAATAATAATAATAAGGATGCGGATGTCATTCAATGGTTAAGCATCCCCGGGTTCAATCCCCAGTACCAAAAAAGGGAGAAAGAGAGAAACGGGGCCCACAGGCTCACAGCTGGCTGGAGTCTCAGCACTGTCAGGGCACAGGTGAACTTCCCCATTCTCCTGCTACTCTACGCCAACAAGGGCAGTCAGCACCACCCTAGACGTAAGTGAATTAGACTCCTGCCCTCAGTCTAGTACCCTGGACCTCTCCGCCAAAACTGACTTCTCCAGGTTCGTTAATACACACACTCAGGGCTGGGGAGTGTGCAGGGGCTGAGAAATAGGCACATAAGTGGGCAAGGCCCTTTCCAGGGTGGTGGAGAGCTAGAGGGAATGGGAAGGGGCCTGGCAAGGCCCTGGAGTCTGCAAGCCAGTTCCTCCCCAAAATTCTGTCATTGAACTTGGTCTTTCATGGTGCTATCTGTCAACATAGGAAGCTAGAGCACACTTTTTTTAATGCATGTGATACTGGAGATTGAACCCAGGACCCTGCACATGCTAGGTAAACACTCTACCACTGAGCTAAGTCCCCATCCCTTAGATCATGCCTTGTTTAACAGTTTGTTGGCCTCAGCCTTAAATATCTTGCCAGGCATAGTGGCACATGCCTGTAATTCCACCGACTCAGGAGGCAAGAGGATCGCAAGTTCAAAGCCAGTCTCAGCAACTTAGTGAGGCCCTAAGCAAGTTAGTGAGACCCTGCCTCAAAATACAAAAATAAAAAGTAGTCTGGGAATGTGGTTCAGTGGTTTAGTGGCCCTAGGTTTGATCTGTAGTACCAAAATAATAATAATAATAATAATAATGATGATGATGATGATGATATGGAGACTTTATTTGCACCATGGCCAAATGTTAGGGTCACTGAGCCTGACAAGGGGGCCTGGTGCAGTTTTTAGGCTCCATTCCCAGTTCTCTGAGATGATGTCTCTTAGCAGTGCGGGCAAAGCAGCCCCTCTACAGGTGAGATACTGCAGGCCCAGCTGCCAGCGGACTGTGGAGCCTCCCAACTGGTAGGGAGTTGAGGTCAGCAATCAAAACCCCTATACGGATGCCAATACTGAAGCCCAGAGAGTGACAGGCACTTTTTCAATGATGCACCCAAGCCCCATAGGCATGCATGTGTGTGTGCAGGTACAGGGCATTGTGGGTGTCAACAGCAGTGTAAACACACATGAACTGTACACAAGTGCCTGGATACACGATGAGTGAACTTTTTTTCTTTTCCATATTTTTTCTGCATCAGGGAAGATCCATTATTTCCTTTGCCTGCAATAATGTTGACCTGATTAAAATTTTTATTGGATTTCATAAAATCATTTCATAATACAACATTCCCCCAGGGCCATGATGGAGAAGGTGATGGCAGAGGATAGTGAGAAATGAAGGGCTGGGGAGGCTACTATGAGAAGAGGAAGCAACAAGTACATTCAGCAAGAGTTGGAGTCAGAAAATAATTCATGTACTGCTGACATGGTTGATCACAGACAGGCAGGCGGGAGGGGGACTGAAGCCAAGCCTTTTAAGCCCAGGTATCAGGAGATTGTAAGTGAGAATGTTGATGTAGGAAGGCATCAGATGGCCCTGCTGCACTGAAGGCCTTGCTGAGGACAGGGAACAGGAGTGGACCACAGGCTGCAGAGACAGAGAATGGTCAGACACTCACATATCCCCTCTCTCTTCCCCCTCCCACCCCCTGGGGCTCTGGTCCATTGCCCAGTTGGGAATGTCACCATCTACAGGTACACTGATGTCCCAGGGCCAAAGCCAAGTGAGTCTCCAGAGAGCGTAGAGAGAGCCCCTTCCTGCCATTGTAACCATACACTGGGCATGGTCAGGGATTTGCAGTTTAACTAGCCAGGCTCAGTCACCCACTGGCTGAGTGACTTTGGGAAAGTCATTTAACCTCTTAAGCCTGTTACCTTAACGGATGAGGCATAGAAGAGTTGGGAGGATTCCAGGAAATAACAAATGCTTGTAAAGGGCCTGGCACAGGTGTGTGCCTGCACATGGCAGCTGCTATTTTGATGGTTATTATTATAAGTTTCTCATTCTTTCCTTTATTCTCTATGTTCTCATTCATTCTACCTACTCTCAGCCAGGCTTTGGGGACCCAGCAGTAAAAAATCCCTGACCCCAAGAGGCTTGCATTCTGGAGGGGAGACTGACATCAAATGAAATAAGAAAGTAAAATAAATTGTGTTTTAAATGGTAACAGGCAATTTGGGGGATGGGGTGGGGGGAACGGGATTGCAAGTGGACAGGGAAGGCCCCATGGAGGTGGCCTTGAGCACAGACACAAAGGAGCAAGGCTGTGAGTTGTGTGCATCCTGAACCCAAAGAACATGAGGTCAGGGAATAGCAAAGGCCCTGGGGTGAGAACACGTCTGGCAGGTAGGAGCACTGGAGAGGCCAGGGTGGTGGATGCACAGTGGGTTGGTGAGGGGTGCAGGACAGGAGTATAACTCTCAGGTCAGAGAGAGGATGGGACCAAACCAATATGACTATGTAAGCCACTGTGAGGACTATGGCTTTTTCTCTGAGTGAGACAGGAGCCCCTGGAGGGAGGGTAATCCTTCTCCATGTCAGACGCTTGAGTGAGTGGGAGCTTGTCCCTTTCTCTGCCCCAGTGAGCCAGGTACTTGCTCCCTGAAGCACAAGATAGACAGACCAGAGTTATTAGCAAATCCCCCAGAGGCAGCTGCCATGCAGCTGGAGGGGGTGGGGGGAGCAATGGGGTAGGGCCAGGCCGAGGGGGCCCAGGCCTCAGGACAGCCTCCCTGTGTCCCCCTCCCCATCCTAGCCTGCTGCCCCTCCTTTTCAGGGCCCCCTAACCTGGACACCCACCCTGTCAATTCCACTCATGTTTTTGTTTGTATAATCCTAACAAGAGCAGGAACTAAATCAATACAATCCCAGGGGAAGAAGCATCTGCTAAGGTGGGCAGAGTGGCAGAGGGCCCTGGCCAGAGCTGGCCGGAGCCCACTGTGTGAGGGCCCTGTTGCAGCAGACCAGGCCCAGCTGGCAGACCAGCAGAAATCAACCATGGACAAGGAGAGGACAGAAACCTGCCAGGAGCCATGACCTGCGGGGGGGCCCCTGTGAGGGACACATCCGCTCCACCCTAATTCAGCCTGCCCTTGGATGCCCACCTATTGCCTGAGGGGAGAAGGAACTCAGCCAAGACAAGTAAGTCCCAGCCACTGCGTTCAGTTCCACTTGCCAAGCATGCCCGGGAAGGGCATCTGTAATTCACACCAAGACACAATGTGGGCTAGCAGAGGCTGCCCTTGGTCCTTGGCCTGAGGAACTCGCCATGTGGCGATGGACAGACAAGGGCCAGGGGTTGGGTGGGGACAGGATAACGTGAGACAGATCAGTAAAGAGTAAAGGGATGCCCAGTGTTGGTGTGCGGGCTGTAGCGACAGGCATCAGGCCAGAATGTCAGAAGAGCTTGCCCAACCTGACAAGGCCCTGGAGTGGGTATGTGGACACTGGGAGGCGGGGAGGATGGGAAGGGAACAGCCTGATAAGGTCTGGAGTCCAGGGGGACAACCACAAATGCCGAGAGTAACAGGATTTGTCGGGGAGCGGGGGAGGGGACTAGGCAGCTGGGGAGGACACTAGGCAGCTGGGGAGGACATGGTTCCCAGCTGAGGGGCTTGCAGGGGAGCTGGAAGCCTGGTGGTTCTAAGCAGGAACATAGAGGGGATCTGATTTCCATTTCAGAGTAAGCTCTCTAGTTCCAACATGGAGGTTGAGTTGGAAGGATCAAGATACCCACTGAGGCTTCCAGGAGAGAGAAGAGGTTCAGGAGCGGACCGAGAATGGAGCACCCATGTGTGAGAGCCACTGGAACGTGGAAGAGCTAACTGCTGAGCAGAGGAGGAGGAGTCCCTGGGGCAGCTAAGGTGGGAGGCTGTAGGTCAGGAACTTAGAGGCAGGCAGATGTGAAGGAGAGAGAGCGATGGGCCAGGCTTGGGCATGTACTCATACACATCTGCCAGAGGTTGTAAGGCAGACTGAAATCTGGGCCTTCTTGCCCTGACACCCTGACTGGTTCTTTTCAGTGGTCTGTGCTGCCTTCTCACCAGCCCTTTCTTCAGCCCTGCCAGTCCCTCTGTCTTATCCAGGTCCCCAAATAGAAAGCTCTGGAGGAGAGGCCAAGAGAAAGGTGTTTGCCAAGGGGAGTTATTTTTGCGAAGTGCCCAGATATTTTTAAAAAACAAGCAAAAGTCCACGAGGCTGCATGCCTTCTAGGGTCTCAATAAGTCAAGGGATGGGGGCATAGAGCAGCCTAGCTGGCCCAAATATTTGCTGCGTTGCTCGGTAACCATCAGTGGGCCCTGCAAGCTGGCATCTGCAGAATTGAGGACTTGGAAGGAAATACACACACCAGCCCAGGGCCTGAGACCAGAAACCATGGAGTGAAGCCGGGAAGCGCCCCAAATATCTCTTGAGAGGGGGCGGTCAGATCCTCTGGAAGCTGCCCCCAAAGGAGACAGGTGTGAGATGTGATTAGTGGCTTCCTAGGGAGGCAAGTGGCTGCTTGAGCCAGCTCATAATGAGCCTCCTGTCGCCCTGGCTGTGTGGCAGGCTGTGGGAGCCCAGCTCCCTGCTCCAGAATGGAGCCCTTACTTCTCTCTCCCCACCACTTGCTCTAGGCATCTGTCCTGGTCACCCACAAGGGAGTATTGGCTGTTTCTCTAAGGATCACCCACCTATGTATACCCCATGTCCAGGAAGACCCAGGATAGGAAGAGATACTGAAAAAGGGAACCCGCCTCACAGTGAAGCCGGACAGGCTGTGGGCGTTCACCCACCCCCACGCCCACAGACACACACTCTGGTCACTGGTCTGCTGGAAATGCCACCACTAAAGCAGTTTTTCAATTTTTTTTTTTTTTTTTTTTTTTTTTTTTTGGAACTGGGGGTCGAGCAGTTTTTCATTTTGAAGACAGTCATGACTGGTAGAAAGTTCCTGAATCTGGGCTTGGCTTTTCCCCTGGGGTAAGGCTGTGGGAGAGAATGCTGGTCCCTGTTAGGCTGGGGAGATCCTATGTGGACTTCCTTTTTTACCTGAGAGCCTGCGCGGTCCTGAAAGGTGGGCTGGACAGTCAAGCTCTGGGGAAACGGGGACAAAGTGCAAAACTAAGGCCTCTATCCGTGTAGCCTAAGCCATAAAGCAGAGCCCAGCCCTGTCGGGAGTGAACTTGACCCAGCAGCCCCTGGGTAGAACCAGCTTTGCTTCCTTGAGCCTGCTTCACCTCTGTAAAACCAGCACTGCAGGGGACCATGGTGAGGAGGTCATAGAGCCGCTGGTGGGGCAGGAGGAGAGGTAGTTGTCCCCTTTCTGCTCTGAACTATGCACGCCCTGTTTCTTCTATCATCAGAAAGCTCTGACCCCTTGCATGTTCCAATTCAGCCTCCACATTGGAACCAGAGAGCCTACTCTGAAATGGAAATCGTATCCCCTCTAACTTCCTGCTTGGAACCCACCAGGAAGGAAGGAGGGGGTCCACCTCCCTCCGTGCTCCCTCCCTCCACTTCGGAATAAACTCCTCCACAAGTGGTTGGATTGAGCGGCTCACTCCAGCCTGGGCAGCTGCCCTCCACCCACCTCCTCCACTCAGCCAGAGGCCCTGTCCTTCCCACCTTCTCCTGTTTGTGGGGTGAGGCATAGCTGACTGCGTTCCTAGACACAGTCTGTGCACCCAACTCTTTGGGGCTGCAGGCTCCTGACTTTCCCTGCTCCTCCCTGGCAGTGAGGACAAGTGATGCGGGGGTTTTTGAGATGAGGCCGGATTTTCTGCTCCCACTGGCAAATGGAATCTGGGCTGCTACAGATTCCAGCAGCCAAAACAGCCCGCTTCTAGAGTTTGCAGCTATTCCCAGTTAAACCTGGGAATTTGGGCTGGCTGCAGGTGTCTGCAGCCGAAAGTGTTAGCAGCTCCCCAGCTAAAAGCTGGGTGTTGCAGCCCTTGGTGTGGTGGAAATTCATCCCGGGAATTCGGCGCCAATCTCCTGGGTTCTTGTCTCGCGAATTTGAAGAACAAAATCCACAGACAACTGCGGAAGGAGTAAAAGGAATAGGATTTATTTAGGAAGAAGAGCAGAGACTCCGCAAGGCGGAGGGGCACCTGGAAGCAGGACCCCGTCTAATGGAGGTCAGGCCAGGGGTTATATTGATTTGGGGTATGAGCATAATTAACATTCACGCAAAGCAGGCATTGAGAAATGCATCTACAGCATTGGTTGAATCCTTATGCAAAGCAGGCATTGAAACTTAGTACCAAAGTCATTGGTTAAAATCTATGCAAACAGGGTGCTGGAGCAGTGGCTCAGAGGTTTCAGCGCCTGGCAAGCACGAGGACCCGGGTTCAAACCCCAGCACCATGTACACAACTAAGTGTTAGAGCAACGAAGGCCATGTGAAAAACTAGATAAAGTTGTTTCTCTCTTTCTCTGTCTCTCTCACTGTCTCTCTCTCTTTATAAAGAAAAATCTATGCAAAACAGGCATTGAAACTGGTTAAGAACAGCATTGGTTAAAATCTATGTAAAACAAAAGGTGGCAAATACTTCCTAGTTCCCACCTGTGATCACCGGAATCTCTTAGTTGGGACAAAGGTGAGCCTCAGAGTCTTTTTGCATTTGAAGGCCCTGAACCTGCCCTGTCAATCACTCTCTACCAGCTAGCTTAGATGGGGCCCCTCTTCCTGTCCTGACTACCTAGCCATTTTACTACCTCTCCTAAAACTGTCTCACAAGGACGTAGAGGACACTGGCTCAAGGCCTATCTGTCTTCTACAATCTTGATCTTGTCTGATCCTCCCCATACTTCTGGCAGCAGGGAGCCAGTACATCTGCCATTATACAGTTGGTAGGAGTGAGGCCCAGATAGAGGAAGGGGCGCAGTTCAATGTAAAGATTCCAGGGTGTGTGGGGTTCAAGCTCCTCTGCTGTTTGCTACTTGCACCGCCTCAGGTAAATAACTTAGGTTCTCCGGTCCTCGGCTTCTGGTTCATAAACTACCTGGGAGACACCGACCAGGCTACTCCTACCTTTCTTGCGGTGTTGTTGGGAATTAATGAGTAAAGCTCTTAGCCCAGTGCCCAATGGTCAGGAACACTTGGTAAGTGCTGTCCCTTCCCTTGGGCAGGGTCCCCACAGAGGAGCAGCCCCCTGGCAGAGCTGCCAGTGTCTTTGCCAGCCGGGCAGCACTGGTGTGGAGCAAGAGCAGGAGCTGCTGGCGGCCACAGACTCCATGCTGGACTGGGCAGGCAGGGACCTGAGTGAGCAGGGAAAGTGCTGAGCTGTCCCAGGCAGAGGCGCAAGGGCAGACTCAGCAGTTCCAGCCTGGCGTGGACAGTTGGTGAGGGGTTGTATCAAAATGGAGGCCTTCTGTAGCCGCGATTTCTCCCTTTCTCTGAGCTTCCTAGCTTTAAAGGGCCAGGCCTTGCTCAGCATTCATAGGAAGGAAATTCAGGGTCCTTCCTGCCTCCCTTCTTTCAAAGCTGAGTGACAGAGCCCCCAGAGGGCCACTGCAGTCCTTTCTGCTCATTGTCTTTGTTTCTCAGAGGCCAGATGGCTCAGGCTCTGCAGTCACAGGGGGGTCTTTACACAAGAAAGGAAGAAAATCCCCACTGTTGGAGGCCTGCTCCCCCTTCTTCCATTTACCCTAAGAAATCTCCACCTTCTCTATTCTCAATCTTGTTTGTTTGCTTTTGTTTTTGTTATTATTGTTTTCGGTAATGGGGATTGAACCCAGGGGCACTTAACCACTGAGCCACACCCCCAGCACATTTTATTTTTTATTTTGATCCAGGGTCTGGCTAAATTGCTTAGGGACTCGCTAAGTTGCTGATGCTGGCCTTGAACTTGTGATCCTTCTGCCTCAGGATCCTGAGTCACTGGGATTACAGGCGTGCGCCACCATGCCTGACTCCTGTTCTCAATTCTTGTAGTGGGGCTGACTGTGGGCCTGGTAGGTAAGAGGGCCACATGCTTCTTTTGGTACACGACCCAAGCTGAACCTGCAAGACTGCATTCTGGTCTTTAGCTGATACTGGGAGGAGTTCTGGTCCTATTGGACTTAGAACCAGTAGGATACAACACTGGAGCTTCCAGGTGCCATGACGGTGGGTGAACTAGTTTAAGCCACTACTGAGGAAAGGAGAACAAAGAGACAATGTCCTCATGATAGCCCTTGAGCCTCTAGATCCAGCTGTGCCTGAAGTACATATACCTCCTGGATTCCTAGGTTGCATTAAACAGTTTCCTCTCTCTTCTCTCTGTGTGTGTTTGTGTGTGCGTGTTTTGCAGGGGATCAAACCCTGGGCCTTGCACAGGCTACTCGCATGCTATCCCACTGAGCTACATTCCCCAGACTCTTTTTCTCTCTTGCCTAAGCCAAGTTGAGTCAGTGTTACTAATGCCCAAAAGAGTCTTGAGTAATCCAAGAATAATAAAAACGTCAAGGAGGGCAAGGACAGAGTCCTGCATGGCACTCCGTGAGCCAGCTCCCATGGGTCAGCTGCTTGCCCCGTCAATCATCGTCTCTGCCCTGTCTTCTTGAGCCTCAGGGCACCATCCCAGCCTCACCAACATCCAGGGCAAGGCCTCCCAAGCAGCCCAGACACACCTGCCTCCTTGTGCTCTGTCAGGAAAGAATTTGGTCACCTGAGCCTGATCCACACTCTCAGTGAACTCAGGGTAGAGCTTGCTCAGGCCCTCACCACTCCTTGGTAAAGGCCTTTCAGAGGGTTGGCCTGGGACTTTGTCACACAGTCTCACAGCAACTCCACTCAAAAGCTGCAGCGAGGCTTTCTCCAGGGACCCAGAAAAGCCTTAGAGGCCCATCCTCCAGGCCCAGGAAGGTAGGCAGAGGCAACAGGACCTGACAGGCCAGACACACAGAGAAGGAAAGCAGGAGGCGGAGTGGGCAGGAGAAGAAAGGGCTACTTCAAAGCTCATAAAATCACAGAGAATTGAGCTGCCCAAGAGGAGCACTGACTGCTTCCTAAATTATGCAGATTTGTGCAAATATTATGCAAATTAGCCACACAAAGGTGGCAGGGAGCAGTTGCTGACAGCCTGGCTCTGGAGCCTTCTCATCAGTCAGCCTCAGAGTGGGGAGCGGAGGAGCTGTTGCCTTCTTCAGTAGCAAGAGGGGAGGGACAGGGTCTGCCCTAGTCCAACCTCCTGCTCTCTTTGTCCCCTGGGAGGCTCCTTCCCACAGAAGATCCTCCAGCTTCTGTCCTGGACTGCCAACTCAGAGACTGCCACCAACAGCTGGGCCTTTCTGGCCATCTGGTTCAACTATCCCTTCCCACTGTCCAGATGAGGAAATAGAGGCCCAGACCTAGGGAGGGACCTACCCCGTCCCTTGAGGATCTGTAGGTTGACTCATTCTGAAGCACCCACCTCCCACCTCTGGGAGGAACTGGCCCTCTGTCTAGTCCAAATAGCCGCCCACTCACTTCCTACCCCACGCAGGCCCCAGGTATATTTTTGTTTGTTTGCTTGCTTGTTTTTTAAAGAAAGAGGAAGAGTGAGAGAGAGAGGAGAGAATCAATTGCATTTAGTTTTTCATGTGGCTTTCATTGCTCCAACACTTCTTGTGTACGTGGTGCTGGGGCTCGAACCTGTGTCTTTGCAAAATGCCAGGCAAGTGCTATAACCACTGAGCCACTGCTCCAGCCCCCCAGGAATTTTTGTTAATTCCATCCCTGTACCTAGAATTCTACATTTGTGAACCATTATAGAGCTTGGGGCTAAAAGCTAGCAAATTCTGGTCCCCAGAGTGTTTGTGCTGGAGCCTGGGGCCTGGGTCACCAGAAACTTGAAAGTCTGAGTTGGGCTCCCTTGTGTCCAGAATGGCAGCCCCTCCTCCAAGCGTGTTCCAGCCATGGTGGTCTTGGCTCCACCTTGGCAGCACCTGCACCGCCCGCCCCTCCTCTCTCCACACTTTCATATTAATCACATCCTTTAGTCACAATGATGGACATAGTCACAAAAATGGCCCATCTTCTCTGAGCATTCACTTTGTGCCAGACGCCACTGTGAACATTTGGCATCCTCGCCAGAGCCCTCTGAGTTGGAATCTCTTATGACTTCCTTTTTATAGATAAGAGGACCATGGAACAGAGAGGCAGTCAGTGGTTTGTGGTCGTACATCCAATAAGTAATGTGGTGGGGACTCTGCCCAGGTGTGCCTGGCGCCAGAGCGCTAGTTTAAAAGCTGTTTAGCACAGTCACCTTCCTCCTCCTCCAGGAAGTCCGCCCGGACTTTGTGATGCTGAAGCCATCTGTCAGTGTCAGGGCCTCGTTCATTGACTGCTACAGCATCCTCTTGAACTCTTGTGGTCTCAGCATCCGAATCCTGTGGCTTGGCTTGGAATTTGTCCACCAGGCCTGGCAAGAGTTCTCAGGACAGCGCAGGGGTCTCCCTCCTTTGTCTCTACCAGAATATCCCCCCCATTTTGCTCAGCACAGAGCTGGGCATCCAAGGAGATCCCTATCACATCTGGGACTGAAGGGGTACTGCAGAGGAGTCTGGGGCCCCCAGGCCTGGACACCTTTTCCAGGACCTGGAATACAGAGCTGTCCTTGTTCATGTTTGGATCCTCTTTCCCTGGCAAGTTACCCTGGTGGAAAAAAAAAAAAAAAGGTGGGGGGAGAGGAAAAGGGCTTCCCTTTGTACCACTCTACTCTTGTCTCAGCACATCCTGCTCCCCAGAGTGACATGCAGCTCTCCTGTTCCCCTAGAGCCCAAGGGCCCCCAAGGAGCACCCCTGCCTGGCCTTCTAGAATGCTTTGCTGTCTCCTGGAATAGGAAGGGGAGTCCAGCTGGAGTTTCCAAGAGGGCCCCCCTTAGGGGTGCTCTGGTCCAGCCCCTGACAGTAGAGAAGGGGACACTGAGTGAGGGTAGAGGTGGGGTTTGAATCAGGGTTCCCGTCATCCCTGTACCTGGAGACTCTGCCTCCGTCTAGAGGCTGGAAAACCTCTTTTAGGGTCACAGATACTTTGGAAAATCTGAAGAAAGTCCTAAACGCTGTCCTAACACAGGGATGCAGGCACAGCACTGGAGGGTCTTGACTCTCCACACCCACCTCCTGCTTGCCCTTCGATCTCAGCCAGGAGCCCTGGGCACACCTGAGCCCTGTCTGGCTCTTCATGCCAGTGCATGTCTTAGGGGCCACTTTCTGCTAAATCAAGTGATGCCACAACGAGACAAGCTCAGGCAGCCTGTGTCAGCCACTGGTGACCTGCTTCCTCAGAAAAAGACCCCCAGTTCACCCAACTCTGCTAACCACTTGCCTGACAGCCCCCTGAGTGGTGGGAGGCCTGTGCCTCCAGCCCTGTTCTCGTTTCACAGGGAGCCAACAGGGAAGATGGAAGGACAAACAAAGCAGCTGTGTGACCTGGGGCAAGTCACCTTCCGTCTCTGAGCTGCTTATACTGTCTGCAAACAGAATCATTGCTGCTGCACAAAATTGAAGTAAAATCGCATCCAAATGCCCCAGCACAGTGCCAGGAACACAGTGGTTACTTTAGACAAAGTGAACTCCCAGCACCCTATCCTGACTTGTGACCTTGAATAGTGCCCATCAGGTCCCAACCCAAGATCCCCTCTGGCTGTTTTGACCAAGAGTCAGCCATGACATCATCCTTCAAGTCTCCTCCTCCCTGGCTGCCTTGGGCAAGAACCAGGCAGAGCCAGCAACTGGAGACATGGCAAGATATGAGGGGCAACAAGATGAACCCCACTGCTGCCTGCCCGCTGCCTGAGTGCCACAGTCTGCCTGTCCCATGGGAAGGGCCAAGACTTTGGCCCCTGGCTGCTAGGGGAGCTCTTTGCAGAAGACACTTCCCTTTGTCCACATGCATCCTGTGCCCTTGGGGCTGTCGGGAAGCTATGAGCTGGGTCTAGAAGACAGGACTATCAAGGATGCTCCCAGGACCTGTTTGTGATACTAAAAAACCGGAAGAAACCCTTGGAAAGGGGAGTTGTTGAAAGCACCAAGGATCATCTTTTGTAACAATTTTTTTTTTTTAAAGAGAGTAGGACAGTGAGAGAGAGAAAAAAAATCAATTTTTATTTAGTTTTCACATAGCTTTTGCTGCTCCCACACTTAGTTGTGTACGTGGTGCTGGGATTTGAACCTGTGTACTCGCGCATGCCAGGCAAGTGCTGTAACCACCAAGCCACCGCTGCAGCCTCTGTAAAAAATATCTTGAAGCAGTTAAAAACATAGTAAAGATTTTTTTAAGAGTAAATAACTACATATGACCCAGAAAGATCCCTGAAATTATGGATAAACACAAATTCCAGAACAAGATATATCAAATAGGATCCTCTTTGTTTTTAAAAAATAAAACCAGAAACCACCAGCTGTGCACATGTGGGTATTCTGTGGGCTGGTATAATCTGGGGGAGATCATGCATGATGGAAGCATCATCATGATGGGGAGCATCCTGTGGGATTTGCTGGGGAGTGAAAATGTATTCGTGGGTCACTCGAATCCGTGTGTGAATATTTTTAAGATCATAAGATTGCACAAACACATGCTGTTCCAAAGACTGGACAGGGCTCAGCTCTGCTCCTCTAGTGCCCAGGCCACTGCCTGCCTGGCTCCTCCTGGCGGCCCCTCCCTCGCCCCATCACAGCCAAGCTCGTTAGTTCCCCCGGCTGCCCGGGTTCTGACCTCAGGGTTGTGGAGCCGTCAGCTCGGTTTTCACAGCCTTCCATCATCTGTGCTCCATGGCCATCCCTCACCCTGTTCAGACTCGGAGCCCATCAGCTTGGTAACAGCTGCTCCCTTGGGCCCCAGTAAGAACCACGAGCCAGGGACAAGTTGGGATGAAGCCCAGCCATCCAGGCCCTCAGGCCATGACCCCCTTAGATCTCAGCCTTTTCTCAGAACAACAGAACCAGGAATCTACAATACTTTGAGGAGAGGGAGCCTGAGTCCATGCCCTGCCCTGCATCTGGGCAGGAGGCAGAGGGCAAGAAGACCTAGCCCAGCACTTTGGAGCCCCAGCAGGAAAGCCTTGGAGGTTCTCCTGGAGCAACAAGCAGTAACAGAGCTCTGTGGTTGGCTGGACTTCTCATTCTACAACTCAGGTGACCAAGGCTCAGGGAGGGTGACTGAGGCTCAGAGTTGCCCCAAGTCCCAGAGTGAGTCTGTGCAGAACCTCTGCCCAGCCCCAAGATCTCGACCTTGCCTGATGTCTGACTCCTCTGTGTCCTTCCCTACCAGCTTCAAGGGCAGAAAAGTCGAGAGCCACCAGCCAGAAGAGGACAGGGCAGAAGTAGCCAGTCCCCAAGGCTAGGGGCAAGTCAGGAGTACCTGCATCTCAGAAGTGGCCCAGGGTAAATATTGACCTTCTGGCTAATAAGACCAAATTCCATGAAAGCTACAATTCCAGGCTGAGAAAACCCATCAGTGTTTCATAAATATTTGAAAGTGTCCAATTGATTATCATTCTGTGATGGTTGCAGCCCTGGGTGGAGGGTGGCAGGGACAGAAGGCCACGCACTCACCACACCATGGGAGCCCCAGGGTCATTTGTAATCCATTCAGAAGCTGTCTGTGTTTGTCTTTCCCTCTGAAAGCAAAAATGACCCTATAAGAACCCACAAGAGCTTAGAGTACATGGGCTGGGGCAGGACGGGGAGACCAGAGAGACTTCTCATCTGGGTGATCTTCTCATACTGGGTAATCTTTTTTGATTTTTGAACATATGAATATATTCCTTTTTCAAAATAATAAATAAAATCTAAAACTGCTCCTAGGGCCACCATCTCGCTCGTTCTGCTTAGATGCAGTAGGAAAATCAGGACACTGGGGGCCCATCTGGGGGTAACTGGCTGAGGGCTGGGGCGTTCCAGTTGTCCACACCCAAATTTGTGCCAGCTTTTGGCTTGTGATTATCTATGTGTCTTTCCCTGAAGACCTGTGAGTGCTGGGAGGCCGAGTTCAGATGAGTGGAGTTGTTAATTGATGCTGAATGTGCTAGTGACAAGCTCTCCACACTGAAGATGAGGAGCAATGACAGGTCATCCAGTGCCTTTGGGACAATAGGTTGCTTCCTGCCACTGTGCCCCCTGGATTTCCTGCCCATGCTCCCACCATGCTACTGGGGTGATGTTTGCTGGCCTAGAGTTGCTTGCCCAGCCTTGGTTATGGCAGTGTATAGACCAGGACAGGCTCTCAGGGGGCACCAGTCCAAGTTCCCTCCACTTTACGGGTGAATAGAGGAGGGACTTCTCCAGCAATGAAGGGCATGTCAGTGGCAGGGCTGGACCTGGGCCGCAGATACAGTTATGTTGTCTAAGCCAAACTTCATTCCACAGTGTGCACCAAGCCCTCCCTCGTCTGGATGTCCTTGGTGATGAGGAGGTGGCTGGCCTGCAGCCTCACCCGCCAGAGCGCTGCTAAGAGGCGAGGAGGCTGGAGCAGACTGTCAGAAGTCTTGACACCTAGCTGGGTGTTCTGAAGAACACAGCTCTCTCAGCAGCCTCAGGTCAGGTGGACCTTGTTCAAAGCACCAGCGGCTTCCGCTCAGCAGGTCCTGGAGCCCTCAGGCCTCTGCCCCAGTGCAGCCCGACTTTCTCATCACAGCTGTGAGTGGCAGGTCCAAGAGATCTGCCTGACAACAAGGGGAGCATCTGCCTCTTCCAGAGCAGCTGGGGGTCAGTCTGAGACTTCCAGGAGGGTCCAAGCGTCCTCAGACAGGGAGCCCCAGCCCAAGCAGAGTGGGTGACTCTGGCAAGCCCAGGCCTGCTTCCCAGCTCAGCCTCTGCCCCAGGGTTCTCAAGAGAAGAGTGGAGAGCAAAGGGCCTGGCACCTGGCTTCTGGCACACACTCCATGCTCACACTCCCTCACACTATGTGGTGTGGCCAGGGGGCTCAGAGTCAGAGACCATCAGGACACTGCTCTGTGCTGGTTGATTCCTGCAGTGCAGTTCTGCCTGGCAGAGATAGGAGACCCCCTGTTTTTTGCCCCAACTGCTTCATCTGTGCTCCTGGCCCAGCCCACCACCCTCTTTCCCTGCACCTCTTCTGCTCCCATCACATCAACCCTCAGCTCTCCATCTCTGTGGTGGGCTCCAAGAGTCCCCTTGGGTTCCCAAAGAAATGAGCTGTGGTGCATACCTGTAATCCCAGCAGTTTGGGAGGCTGAGGCAGGAGCATCAGAAGTTCAAAGCCAGCCTCAGCAATTTAGCAATTTAGACCCTGTCTCAAAAAAAAAACCTGAGGCTGAGGCTGTGGCTCAGTGATTAAGCCCCTCTTGGTTCAATTCCTGTACCAAAAGAATGAATGAGTTTGGGCTGGAGTGGTGGTTCAGTGGTTACAGCACTTGCCTGGCATGCACAAGTGCGCAAGTTCAAACCCCAGCACCACGTACACAATGAAGTTTCGAGCAGCGAAGGCCACATGAAAACTAAATAAAATTGATTCCTTTACTCTCTCCCTCTCTTTAAAAAAAAAAAAAGAATGTGTTGGGTGTGGTGATGCCTGACTGTGATCCCAGCTATTCAGGAGGCCAGAGGCAGGAGGACCCTAAGCTCAAGCTCAGTCAGGGCAATTTAGTGAGACCCTGTCTCAAAAGAAAAGATTAAAAGGTCTGAAGATGTAGCTCAGTGGTAGATTGCTTGCCTAGCACACACGAAGCCTTGGACTCAACCCCCAGTACTGCAACAGAAAGTAAGGAAAGCAATGCTGGCAATTAGAGCCCCTCGGCTGGAGAGGAATGCGGACAGAGAGAGGGAATGGGACAGGAGGTCAGCCAGGACCTACAAAGTCAGGGACCTGGCCCCAGGCTGGAAGGGGCTGTGCGGTGGGAAGAGTGCCCTCAGGCAGCCCTGCCTGCAGCACAGTCACCTGCTGAGGGAATGGCAAAGGCCCTTGGGTGGAGGGCCATGTGCCGCTGGCTGGACGTGGGGGAGGGGTCCTCCTCATTGCTGCAGATTTGTATTCCTGCCGACTTTTATTTCAGGCCTTGTTTATTTCTCCTTAAAACGCGGCTGCTATGCCAAGAGTCGTACCCGAATTAGCTGCGAGTGTGTAATTTTGCAGCTATTACCCGGGTGTTTGTGTGACTTGGGTAATAACGAGGGAAATATAAACAAACAACAGCAAAGGCAGTTTAGCGAGAAGGCCTCGGAGCTTGGTGTCTTGGTTTCCAAGTGGAACAAGTCCCATCCCCTCCCTGTCCCAATTCCCACCACCCCCCTCTGAGTCACATCAGGCCCAGCAAGTGGGGAGTGTGTGGCCCAAGGGTCTCTGAGCCCCAGCCCTGAAATCCCCCCCTCATCAACCTCCCTCTGTCCCAGTAAACAGGACCACCCCCAGAGGCCCAGTCCCCGCCTTGAAACCAGCTCCCTCATCCCTCCTCCACAAAGACAAACAAAGACCCGGCCTAATTATATGATATTTCCCTTCTCTGGTGGCTAATGGCACCAGAGCGTGTGTGACATTTCGCTCCCTTTCCTCTATTATTCTTGCTTATTATCTGCTGCTGCCGGAGGCTCTGGGCTGAGGCTGGCACTGATGCCCACTCTACCCTCTCCCTCCTCCTCTTGGGCTCTGGCTCTGTGGCTCTCCATCACAACCTCAGCTTCATTTCTCAAGAAGGACAAAGCTTGTCCCTCATCTCCTGGCCCCTTGGGGGGAAATGGCCCAGTAGTGGTGCTGGCCTTGGGCTTCTGAGGTTGATGGGACCCCAGGACACCTTTGTCTTGCCTCAGTTCAGCTGTAGCCTTTCAGACACCTCTGATATGTCCCTGTCCCTTCTGTACCTCAGTTTCCCTTCATCCAAACCATAAAGAAGTGGGACTTGATCCCCAAAGGTTCTTTCTGCTCTAATATTGAAGGTAAAGCACTAAAGCGCTCTTCTGAGGATTTTTTTTTTTTAAGAAATTTGGGACAGTGAGAGAGAGAGACAGAATCAATTTTTATTTAGTTTTTCACATGGCTTTCGTTGCTCTGAGACTTCGCTGTGTACGTGGTGCTGGGGTTTGAACTCGCGTACTTGCGCATACCAGGCAAGCACCGTAACCACTGAGCCACTGCTCCAGCCCCTCTGAGGATGTTTTGGAAGAGAAAGTCCATGGTGTGGGTTTTTCTTGCAGGAGGGGGCAGCCTTGGGCCAGGAGAAAATGCAGAGCCAGAAAGCCAGGGCGAAGGAGGAAAAGGTGAAGAATGGTATGACGGCAGTCGGCCTCAATTTCAGCAGATACAGCCGTGGAGAATACCAACTTTAGCCCCAAGTAATCTTCATTCTTTCAAAAAATTACAAGAAAGCAAGCGAGACCCTCTGGACTCCCTTAGAGGCAGCCCCTGAGGACAGCTTGCCATGTAGCACGGCCAACCTTTGCCAAGGTGTATCTTTTCTATATATTCTTACACACAGACGTTTTTAAAAAACAAAATGAGGTCATGGCATATATATCGATCAGCCACTTGCTTTCTCCCTCACCAATATATCGTGGACATCTTCCAGGTCAGCACGTAGGGATCGATCTTGCTTTTTAATGGCCGTGGGGTGTTCCATTGTGCCGCTGCACCACCATTTAAGCCTCCAATGCCGCATCAATGCACATCTGGGTTGGCTCCAGTTTGGGGCTGTATCAGTTTTTTGGAACTATAAATAATGGTACCTGACAAGCCCCAAAGCTTAGTGTCTTAAAACAGGCTTTTGTTCTACTCACAGACTGCAAATCAGCTGGGCAGCCGAGGGCAGGGCTGATTCCCGGGTGGGCTCACTCTCAGGTCTGTGGTCAGCTGGAGGACTGGCTGGGGGCTGATGGTCTCTGATGGCTTCTCCTGGGATGACTCAGTTCCTCTCGTGGTCTCTCATGCTGCAGCAGGCCAGCCAGTGCTAGTCCACGTGGTGGAGGCAGGTTTCCCAGAGACTAAGTTTAAGCATAAAAGGACTCAGGTCTACACCCGGAGGTGACACTTGATTACTTCCTCCACATCCCACTGGCCAAAATTAGTCTGGAGATCTATCCAGAGTTGAGGGATGGAGAAACTGATTCCATTTATTATTATTTTTTTAAATGGTACTGATTATTGAATTCAAGGATGCTGTACCACTGAGCAACAGCCCCAGTCTTATTTTTTTTTTTTTCAAAACAAGACGTGTGAAGTTGCCCAGGCTGGCCTCAAACTTTTTTTAATTTTTTTTTAAAGAGAGAGAGGGACAGTGAGAGACAGAGAGAGAAAGACAGAAGCAATTTTTTATTTAGTTTCTCACGTGGCTTTCATTGTTTGAACATTTTGTTGTGTACGTGGTGCTGGGGTTCCGAACTCGCGTACTTGTACATGCCAGGCAAGCGCTGTAACCGCTGAGCCACCGCTCTAGCCCCTGGCCTCAAACTTTAGATCCTCCTGCTCAGCTTCCTGAGTTGCCAGGACTACAAGGATGTGCCACAATGCTCCACCAGATTCCACCTCTGGGTGAAAAGAGCTGCAAAGTGACCTAGGAGATGTGGTGGCCATGGATCTGCCAAAGAGGCTGTTACCAACAATTCTGAGATGACACTTTTGTACCCACTTCTCTCTATGCTATCAGGGTGGCATTTCTGCAGATGCCAAAGGAACATGAGGTGCTACAATTTTTGCATTGTTGAAGGAGAGTGCTATTGACTGCAAAATTGTCCCTCAAAAGTTTGCATCCACTGTTCACATCCACTGACTTTCAAAACTGGCAAATGGGAAGAGGGGTGGAAAATCTTTGCAGAACCTTCCCAACCTACAGTGAGTCCCCTCAGGATCTCAAACTGACACTTACTGACCTCAAAAGTCCAGGGGAGGGGCTGGAGCAGTGGCTCAGCAGTTATAGCACTTGCCTGGCATGAGGGAGGACACAGGTTTGAACCCCAGCACCACGTACACAATGAAGTGTCAGAGCAACAAAAGCCACATGAAAACCTAAGTAAAATTAGTTCTTTCTCTTTCTCTCTCTGTCCCTCCTCAAAAAAAAAAAAAAAAAAAAAAAGGTAAAGAAAAACTGGTGACATCACTGGAGAAGACCGGAAGAGCCTGTCTTCCTAGTTCAACTCTTTCTTGCCTCTGGCTCCAGTAGCGTGGTCTCTCCCAGCCTCAGGCCTTACATTCAGGACTTTGATTCATGTTGAGATAATTTTTGTGTACATCATGAGGAAGGGGGTCTAACATCATTTTGCATGTGGGTATCCAGTTGTCCCAACCTCATGTGTCAAAAAGACTCTTCTTTCCCCCGTTGAATTGTCTCGACTCTTCTTGAAAATCAATTGACCATAAATGGGAGGGTTTATTTTTGAATTCTCATTTCTATTCCATTGATCCATATGCCTGTCTTCATGCCAGTACCACATTGTCTTGATTACTGTAGCTTCGTAGTAAGTTTTGAAATCCAGAAGCAGGAGCCTGCCAACTTTGTTATTTTTTAAGATTAATTTGACCACTCTGCGTCTCTTAAATAGACTATTTTATTTAGAGCAGTTTTTAAGTTCATAGCAAAATTGAGCAGAAATACAGAGAGTTCCCATACAATCCTTGCACACACATACAACCTCCCCCATCATCAGCATCCCAGCCAGATTGGTACATGTGTCACAATCAATGAACCCACACTGACATATCAGTATCATCCAAAGTCCGTAGTTCACATGAAGTTCTCACTCTTGGTGTTGTACCTTCTTCCGAGTTTTGACAAATGACTATCATAGTATCATACGGAGTGTTTCACTGTGCTATAAATCCTCAGTGTTCCACCTGTTCCCCACCCCCACCCCCTGCCCCACAACTGCTGGTGACTCTGACTCTATAGTTTTGCCTTTTTCAGAATAATGCTATGTAGGGATAGCGTGGTGGCTCAGTGGTTGGAGCACTTTCCTGGCATGACAAGGACCCAGGTTGGAACCCCAGCATCACATACACAACTAAGTGTCAGAGAAATAAAGGCCAGATAATAAAATTAATTCTGTCTGTCTCTCTCTCGCCCTCTCTTTAAAAAAAATAAATAAGAGGGGCTGGAGAAGTGGCTCAGAGACTGGAGTGCATGCCTGGCATACACAAGGACCTGGATTTGAACCCCAGCACCACATACACAACCACGGGCAGGAGAAACAAAGGCCAGATAAAAAACTAAAGTTGATTTCCTCTTTCCTCTCTCACTCTCTCCCTCTGTTAAGAAGAAGAAGAAGAAGAAGAAGAAGAAGAAGAAGAAGAAGAAGAAGAAGGAGAAGGAGAAGGAGAAGGAGAAGGAGAAGGAGAAGGAGAAGGAGAAGGAGAAGGAGAAGGAGAAGGAGAAGGAGAAGG
>PVKS010011459.1:0-56655 GCA_004027875.1 Aplodontia rufa | reverse complement strand
AGGGGGCAGAAGGGGAGGAGTGGCTGAGGAGGGGGAGGGAAGGGAAAGGGGCAAGGGTGAAGGAGAGTGGAATGGGAAGGAGGAGGCAGGAGGCAGATCCTCCTGCTGTCTGCCAGGCCATGAAGGATGTGGACTTGATCTAAACCTCAGGGCCACCCCACTATTGAAGGCTTTAGCCAGGAGAATGACAGCAGCTGGTTGTTTGGACCCTGCCTGCGAGTGTTCAGAGGCCCTCACGGTGGGTCCTGTGCCTCCTTGATATGGAACCCCAGGCCCTGAGAGGCCTTGGTAAGCAGAGAGTGGACTAAGTGGTATGTGACGGGGGGGGGGGGGCAGCGGGGAGGTGACAGTCCCTCTCTCAGGACTCTCTGAAGCCCCATGCCAGGCATGGAGAGGCAATGGGGCAGCCAGGGTGAAGAGCAGAGATGAGGAGGCCCAGGAGCTCCGCTGCTCCAGCCTTCGCAGCCCAGTGCCACACATGGGAGCGAAGGAGCTGGCTCGGACCCCAGCTCAGCCGCGGCCCCTGTGATCACTGAGCTGGAGCCCCAGCCCAGCCCTCCGTGCTCTAGACCCACAAGGGCTGCGAGCAGCAGTGAGAGGGCCTTCAGGCCTCTACATTTGGGCCTGATTGTTCTGCAGCCACAGATCACCAGAAAAAATCTGATTTGCATTTTAAAAGTTAACTCTTTATTTAAATATAACCTATGCACAGAGGTCCACAAATCAGCGTGATGGGTTTCTCCAAGCCAACGCAGTCCTGAGCGGCATGAAGGTCAGGGTCTGTCGCCATGCCCACTACCATGTGGCGGTCCACCGCCCAGCCTGCCGCTTGCCGGCCCTTCCTTTACTGCAGTTGTGGACGCCCCTGGACGCGTCTTTGCGTGAACATCTGCATTTCTGTTGGAGTCTGTCTCTGGCGTCTCTTAATGAAGAACAGATGATCCTAAAGTGTCTACAGTGGAGCCATTTTCTTCTTCCCCAGGTCTCTCTGGATGGACTGGGCTCAGCTGGGTGCTCTCATGTCCCACCTGATGGGGGCTGAAGATGTGCAACAGGGTGGCCCCAGTGAGGATGGCTCCTGCAGCAAAGCTTGGCCTGGCTGCGTTAGAAGCGGGAGGCTGCCGCTCCACGACTGTGCGGGACAGGTTCGTGCTCTGAGAAGCTGGTTATGCGAGTGCCCTGCACCTTGCGCCCTGAGGGTGCGCCCCTGGCTGCTGCTCCAAGGTCTTAAGTGGAGCCACACTCCTCTGCGCAGGCTGGGGAAGCCTAGAACAGGAGGCGACTTTCCAGGGATGGGGTAAGGATGCTGTGTAGGAGCAGCAGAGGGTTCTGTGCAGTGAGTACCAAGGCAAGGCGCTAGGGCAGCACGATGGGGTCTAACCAGGGCAAAGCCAGGGTAACCCCACAGTGCAGAGTGTGACTGAGCCGTGGAACTGAATGCAGAGTCAGGTTCCAGCCCCGCAGCTGGGACCTTGGGCGAGTTACTGGGTCTCCGTCTCTGTTTACATCGTCAAAACAGGAGGCCTGAATCCAAGCAACTCGAGGCAGGAGGTTGAGGCAGGAGGATTCCAAGTTCAAATTCAGTCTCAGCAACTTAGCAAGGCCCTGAGTAGCTTAGTGAGACCCTGTCTCAAAATAAAAAATAAAAAGGGCTGGGGATGTGGCTCAGTGGTTAAGTGTCCCTGGGTTTAATCCCTGGCACCAAAGACAAAACCAAAACAACAACAGCAACAGCGACAGGCAGCCAGAAAGGTGGGCTCCCCGTTCCACTCTCCCCCCTGGAGCGCGGCCCCCAACGGAGGGAGGGACACAATTACAAGAAATGCCAGTTGTCATGAGCCAGACAGAGCCACTGAGGAATGACAACTCAAATCCAGAGGCACAGCAGAGGCAGGGTGGCCCCACCATCCTGGGAGGAGCAGACTGATTGCTGTCCTACCTTCATATCCAGTTTAGACAAAGATGTTTTTAGAAATGACAGAGACAGTGCACAGAGAAGGCCACATGGTGACACGGGCAGAGACTGGGAGGTGCATCTGGCAAGCTGAGGAAGGCAGGAGCACAGCAACTCCCGAGGGGACGAGGGGACGCAGGAGCAGAGGCCTCCGCCTCGCCGGAACCGGCCCCGCTGCACCTCTCGGACTCCTGGCCCCTGGAACCAAGGGGAGTTGCCTTTGTGTTGATTGAAGCCACCCAGTTAGTGATGATTCACTCTGGCAGCCCGAGGAAACCAAAACAGATTTATATGCCTAACTTTCTATACGAGCATGTGTGAGTGTGTGGATACGTTTATATTAAAAAACACATATGTTAAATAAAAGACATGGCATTAGAATTCAGTGGGCAATGTCAAAGTTCATTTCACTGTGTTAAATGGTAAAATAATTTCATTTATAAATTTTTTGCTGCTAAAGATAAAAATTCAAGACCACATAAGGTTGCCCTTGTTTAATTATTACATTCCTTTAAACAACAAACAATGTGGCTGAGACAAACAGAAGAAAAGTCTCCATGGAGCAAACAGAGGGCTCAGTGCGCTCAGCGATCAGCCATCCCCATCGCGGCCGCAGCAGTGATGTGTGTGGCATGTGTCTGGGGGCTTGGGGTTTGCTCTTTGAGGGGTGGGCCTGGAGCCTTCTGAGAAACGATCCCTGCCACCTGGCTCATGCTGTGAGCCTGTCTGGGGCGCCTTTGCCTCCGCAGGCTTCCGGGAGCCCAGTGCAAGCAGTTGCTTCCACCACCCAGGATGGGGTTCCACCCCTGGAGCCCTGTCTAGGTCAATTTCCTGTTGCTATCACAGGATACTGGAGGCTGGGTACTTGATAAAGAAAATAGGTTTGTTTAGCTTGCAGTTTTAGAGTCTGAAAGTTCAAGAGGTCACTGTGTGGCCTCTGGCGAGGACCCCTGGACTGTGTCATCGCACAGCAGATGGCATCAAGCTGGCAGTGCGTGTGCAAGGGGTGCTCACGCAGAGGCAGGGAGCCTGAGGGTAGGGAGGGGCTGTCCCTTCCAAGGGCTTGCTCCAATGACCTAACCACCTAAAGGCCCCTCTGCCTCCCGATGCCATCTCACCAACAACCAGGCCCCCGTAGCGTGAAACCAGGGCAGCAAATCACATGCACCCCCTGGCAAGGTCCTTCCACCTCTGTGAGGATGCTCCTGCCAGCACCTTTGTAAGGAGCAACGAGCCCCACAGCCTTGGGAAGGCACCGCATTCCAGGGTTCCACACTTGGGGATGCGGTTCCTGCCATGTACTGTGCCAGTGTCCTGAGCCCCCGGCAGCTCTGGGAGACCAGACCATCCGTGTCTGCACCTCTAGGGGCTCAGCCAGGTCTGCAGTGACACTGGAGAAAATGCCCCTTATCCTCAGGGCACTGGGGGACAGGGGAAAGGAGCTGATGGGAAGTACATCAGGTCCTCCTGCTCACCAGAGCACAGCCTGGCCTGCTGGGCTTCAAAGGCAACTCCAGCCCCTCCTACACCAAGACAGGAGCAAGGAACTGAGAGCACCTGTGACATCCACAGTCCAGGCACAGGCTCCCTGGAAGACAGGCCAGCCCCCAGGGCCAGGGAGGGCTTCCTCTGCTCATGCCACCAAAGGCCTGCTCACAGAAGTCTCACAGCACACCATGTCTGCCTAGCAAGAAAAAACTACAAGGCCCACTAACAGGGAAACGCAGCCTGCAGAGAATGAGCGAGTACCGGAAGCAGACTCAGCTGTGGCCGACGGCATCACAGGAGGTGGCACCCACATTGGGTCATCATGTGGGGATGGGAAACAACATGACAGAGTCCTCCCAGCTGGGCCCTCCTGGCGCCTCTGAGGACAGAGCAAATGCCACAGTCCCAGGGTGCTGGTCTCCAGTGGGAGGCCCGCTCTTGGGTGTGCAAAGCGGGTGCAGTCTTGAGCTGCCCGGTGCCGCCTCCTGTCCTGGGCAGGCGTCGTGGCCCCTTTACATTCCCAGGGACATGTCAGAGGGAGACAGTTCGCTTGGGTGAGATGAGCAGTCTTAGCTACTGCTAATGAGTTGAATTTTGAGGTTCCTGACAACGGTGAAAAGTAGGTGTCTGTTTTCTAAGTAGACCAGTGGGCAGGCCTTGGAACCACAGGAATCTGGATTGGGGTTTAACATAAAGATGTACTTACTAAAGGTGAGCATCTTCCAACAATGGGCTCCCAGATCAGAGTCCCCACCCCTGAGTGCTTCTGGGGAGGCTCCTGGCTCCTCACCACCCATGACCCTCAGAGCAGGGTTCCTTCTCCAGGAAGCCTCAGTCTGGCTCCTCAGTCCTTCATCTGATTGGATGAGGCCCACCAGGACTGTCAAGCTTCTCTGCAGGCGCTAACTGCAGAGCAGGGCCCTGCAGCCTGGCTGCGTGGACCACAGACCCAACGTGGCAGGGGCTGGAGCACACACTGCCTGGCTGTGTCCATCTTCCGCAGGACCAGCCTCTGGTCAGTGCGCTTAGACGCAGCGGAGGGTCTGGATGGACACCGCGGTTGTCATCACGCTCACATCTGAGCTTGTCCAGGGGACTCCACATGGCCTGTCCATGTGGAGACAGACTTCTTAGAGCTGGAGCCCCACTACGGGCTGGCAGGGCCATCCCAGGTGTGCAGGAAGGGAGGACAGCAACGGCAACGTGCGCGGAGCCTCCTTCCAGGCTTCACCTGTGCCCTCGGCTGGATGCTGCTACTCTGCCTGCTTTGAAGACGAGGAAGCCCAGGCCCTGCGAGGTTAGGTAACGCTCAGGCGCAGGTGGCTAGTATGCGGAGGAGCCAGGACAGGAACCCAGGCCTCTGGCTCCAGAGTGTGTTCCCTTGAGCCCCCAGCATGTGCCACCTTAGGGTGTCACTGTAAGTCCCTATGTCGGAATCGGGACTGACAGCAGGGCAGGATTGCTGTCCTACCTTCATATCCAGTTTAGACAAAGAGCTAGCAGTCTTGGCCCCGGCTCCAATCCTCTTCTACACTTGGAAACCTCATTCTAAGCTTGCCCAGGTGTCTGCTCTTCCAGGGCAGCACACAGCCTCCACCTCCTTTCTCTGGAATGTTTTGAGGATTTGTGTCTGCTGAATTGTTTGGAGAAACATGAAAAGCTCTTTTCAAATGCCACTTTTTCAAATCAATTATGGATTTGCCCTTGGGTGGCCCTGAGGCAATGTGAAGTCCCAAAAGTTCTTCCCTCAGGAGTGAGGTCTTGGTGATCATGCCTGGCTTTGGATTCCACATTCGATCTCCACCCAGAAGAGCGCTGGGGTCCAGGGGGAGCTCTGGAGAGGTGGGTGTGTGCGTGTCGCAGGTCAGGCCCTTCCAAGGCACAGCCAGCTGCCAGTGGCGTTTACGCAGTCCAGGCAGCTCTGACAGCGCCTCTTGAGGAGCCCAGTAACTGACACCCTGCAAACTGCAAGAAATTAGCTCCGACCACAGAGCGCTCAGCAGGCCGCGTTAACAACCCTTCCCAAATGTGTGAAGCACTTGTTTTAGAATAACAGGAACTGCAGGCTGGGATTTCGCCCTGGCCACCACGCCATGCTGAGCACAGCATCCCAGTGTCCCCCTCCTTGGAGGATGACATGGAGGCTCCCTGCCCTGCACAGCTGGCTCTCTGCAGTCGGGTCTTCCTGAGGACGGAGCCCACGCCGCGGCCCAGGCAGGGAAACGTGAGTCGCCACCAAATCCTCCGCGCCACTGAAACCGCGGTGAAATTGCTCCCTTCCTCCGCGCAGAGCTCCAGGAGGCTCTGACAAGAGAGCATTGTGCTGCTGGATCCCTCCCCTGTCACAAAGGGGGCCTTTCAGGGCTGCCGGCTGGGGTAAGCCGCTCTGGGCGCAGCAGCAGCCTGCTGGGGCCCCAGCGCTGCGCCAGGAGCTCCGGGAGCTGCACCTACTCCCGGCTCAGCAGGCCCTCCTGCCAGAGGCCGGAACCAGGAGGAATCAGGAAGCTCCCCAAAAGTTATTTCCCTCTGGAAGGCCCGTCACGGTGCAGGCTGCTTTCAGAAAGGATCGCGAGGGGTTGACAGCCGGCTGCCTTCGGGGAGCCGGGAGTTTGGAGCAAGGCGAGGAGGGAAAGGCGCTTCACACCCTGTTCCCGCAGGCTTTGATTTCTGAACCACGAGAACAGATATCCAATTTAAAAACACCTTCATCCCGTGCAAAGCCAAATGCATCCTCCCGCGTCCTAGAGGGCGTCCAGGGAAGGAGCCTCGCTGGCTGCTGGCGAGGCCGGGTGTGCGCGTGCGTGTGCACGTGTGGGTGCCGTGGCAATCTGCGAGTAATTCCCTTCTGCAGAGCACGCTCGCGCTGTGATTAACCAGGGGCTGTCAGCTCCCCAAGTTAAGTGGCTTCGCCTGCATTCGAGGACCGCACCCTCCTTGGGTAGAAGTGCCGCTTCTACTTTCACGTACAAAACGGTTCCCAGATGGGAGGCCAATTCCCTCCCTCCTGCCTCAGCGTGAGGCTCACTGGGGCTAGCCACCCAGAGGCACAGGAACAGGAGTGGCTCCGGGGACTTTCTGCCACCCTCGTGGCCACAGCAAGGACAGCAGGGCCGTGAGCATGTGCATGGGCCGGTACACGTCATCTGAGGACACTTGCACTCACTCAAAGCCAGTGTGATTGCTGGAGATGGGTGTGACTCCACTCACTGATCCACCTCTACTCCACTAAAACTTACAGAAATGTCCCTGAATGTCCAAATGACCTGGAGCAGTCAGATCTTTCCACCAGGGGCTGGGGAGCACAGACTCTTCATGTGATGGGCTCCGTCGGTTCTGCCAGTGAAAGCAGAGAGGATGAACAGGTCAGGCCCAGGAGGAACCGGGAACTGGATGTGGTGGGGGAAGATGTGAACTGCACAGCTGTCTCTTTAGATCATGAAGTAAAGCTTGAGCCAGGCATGGTGGTGCACACATGTAATACCAGCCACTTGGGAGGCTGAGGCAGGAGGATGGCAAGTTTGAGGCCAGCCTCAGTAACTTAGTGAGACCCCATGTTAAAGTAAGAAATAAAAAGGGCTGGGGATGTAGCTTGGTAGTAAAGCACCCTGGGTTCAATCTCTAGAACCAAAGAAAGAAAAAAGTTTGAAATAAATTTCATGATGATTGTGTGGCCCTAGGAAATTCATTATAAATGCTCCAGGCTGGTTTTTTATTTATTAATTATTATTATTATTATTATTATTTTTAACTGGGGATTGAAACCAGGGGAGCTTTAACACTGAGCCACATACCCAGCTACTTTTTTTTCATTTTTATTTTTTATTTTGAGACAGAGTCTCACTAAGTAGCTGAGGCTGGCCTTGAACTTGAGATCCTCCTGCCTCAGCCTCCTGAGTAGTGGGGATTACAGGTGTGTGCCACAGTGCCTGGCTCCAGGATGCTTTTTACAATGCATGAAATGGAGATAACGCCAAGGCTAATAATGAGGGAGGCCTGCATCCTCCGGGAGGTTATGGATGGAATGGGATGTGCGGAGTTTGAGGTCCAAGCAGAACTGGCACTCAGCACCTACTGCTGTTGCCCCGGCATTTCAATTCCATGAATGCCCTGGAGGAGTACAGATGGTTGGTGCCAACCCAGCACCTTAGGACTGAGCCTTCAATGCAGGGACCCCACTTTTTGTCTGGAGCATGCGGTCTTCCCACCCCTTCCTCTGGGTCCTTCCTTGGTTGTGTTTTTGGCAGCTGTTGAGATTGCTCACAAATGAACTCTGTGTGAGCAGAATGTGGATCCGGGCTTCCAGTCCCAGCTCTGCAGCCCCCCAGCTGTGGTGCCTTCTGCAAATCACCCAACCTCTCTGGGCTGTGCTTTTGTCCACTCACAGTTCTCTCAGCACCCGTGAGAACCTCATGTTAGTATTGATGGAATGTTTCCAAGCAGGTCTTTGTTCTTGGTCAGGGCAGCCAGCTGGAAATCCGTTTCGAAGGAAGGAGGCTGTGGTGTTCAGTGACTGGCTGTGTGGCTTTGGAAGGGTCACTTTCCCTCTCTGTACCTTGGTTTCCTCCCCTGCAAAATTGGCTAGGGATGATGGAACTGGCCACAGGGACTTGTTTCCAATGTGCCTGGGCTCCTCAGCCGTGGCTGGCAGTGGGAGTGACCCTGTGTGCAGAGCAGGGTGTGCCAGAGGGCAGGGAGCCCCTCGCAGGGTGGAGGCAGGCTCAGGGCTGTTTGCTCGCTCTGCTGCTCTGCTCAGCGGGGTTTGGAGGGCATCTCTCCATTTTATCTCACTGGCTGAATTCACTGACACAGCCCTGTGCCTGGTGCTTCCTTATGACCTCGACGGTAGGACTCTGAGTCCTGGGTATCAACCACGGGTCCTTGCATTCTCCTCCTTCCTGAGCTCCAGCCTTGGCGCCCTGCATTCCTGCTGCTCGCACTGGCTCTCATTTTTGCTCTCACCCTCACTGTTGGGGCTCCCACTCCCTTTCTACTTAACGTCTGCCTCCTCCTTGGGTCCCCAAGGCCTCCAGCCTCACGTGGCATCTCAGCCAGGGCTTTCAGGACCACGCCGGGCTTGCGCCCCTTCAAGCCGGATTTCTCTCTCGTTTTCTCCTGTGACTGGGGTCTTTTAGAAATGTGCGCCTTTGCTCCCAAGGGCTTGGGGTTTTTCCAGATGTCAGGCCGCCAGTTTCTCGCGGGATTCCTCTGTGACCGAGGGGGCGAGGGGGCGTCGGGTGAGCTCCGCCGCACCTGGAGTGGTGCAGCGTCCTGGCGTTTCCTGCTGCGCTGCGCAAGCTGAGCGGTGCTGTAAGTTCACCAGGCCCAGGAGGCTTCAGAGCCACTGGGCTCTTCTGTGTCTACTTTTGCCCATTTATTCCGCCAGCGACTGAGATAGGGATTCAGCCACCTCTGGCTGTGACTCTGAACTTGCCTGTGTCTTTTTTTTTTTTTTTTAAACCACAAAGCTGGCTCAGGTCCTTTGGAGCTACTTTCGGGTGTGCACACACTTTCCTGCTCCCGGAGCTCCACGTGCACACGGGTTGAGCACGCCTTATCCAAAGCGCTTGGAATCTCAAGTGCTCCAGACACAGCTTTGGGGCACTTGCACCCCGAGGCGTCCTGAGGCTGGGACCCAGGTCTACAGGCCAAGTTCAGGTTCTGGGGCGCTTCTGCCCAGAGCCCAAGCTCCTTTCGTGGAACATTTCGGGGCACCGTGCGCGTGAGGCCAGGTGGGGACTTTTCCACTGGTGGCGTCATGTTGTTGCTTAGCGAGTTTCGCCTTTGAAGCACTTTGGCTCTCAGAGGTCTTAGGGAAACTCGAGCTGCGTGCTCAAGTGTACCAATTACTGTGCGCATGCGTGATGCCCACCGTCCCCCGCAGAGGTGCTGGAGTCGTGCAGAGGCAGTGGGCTACTCCGTCCACGCCCCGTCCCTGGCTCTCGGCGCCCATCCGCGCTCTCCTAGCGTCTGCTCCTCCCTCGCTCCTGTCTGGGTAACCACTTTTGTTCCTGCAGAGTTTCTAATGCTCCTTACATAAAGTGCAGACACATTTAAATACATGTCGTCACTTGCGCCCGGGTGAGCACATGGCCCACACTCTTGCTCTCGGCCGTGTATCTGTGTCAGTGCGCGAGCAGCTTCCCATTCTTTGTGACAGCTGCATAGTATTCTGCCAAGCCCCGCTGTTGGTCATGCACATTGGCTGTGACACTGTGTGTCGTCTCCCCTTTGCCCATGGCCCACACACAGCCCAGGCACCAGCAGGACGGGAGGCCCTCTCTGTCTCAGGGCTGGGGTGGCTCCCATGCAGCCTTCAGGGGATGGTTGCTGGAGAGGTCCTCTTCCACGGAGGGCTGGAGACAGCAGGGCAGCGGCAGCTGCTGCTGCATAGGCTGGTGATAGAACCTGGGCACCCGAGCTGGTGAGACCCAGCTCTGCTGCTGGAAGCGTGTGAGCTCTTGGAAACACCCTGCTTCAGGACAATGGGCTGAAAATTACAGCACATGGCAGAGGCACTGCCTAGCTCCAGATACTCTTCAAAGCGTTACTTAGCATGAGGTTGGTCCCATCATTCTCCCCTTTGTGTGCTTCTGAGGCACAGAGAGGGTAAGGAATTTGCCCAAGGTCACACAGTTCAATGCAGCTGGGCTTCAGTCCCAGCAGTCTGGCCCCGTCAGTGCACACAGAGCGTTTAGGTGAGGACCTGAGGCATAGAATGTATGTGCTCATTAAATAAAGGTGCTTGTGCTCAGTACTCACCCAGGAACTGGAATACAGCTAACCCAGCATGGGTGGACAGGAGGGAGAGCCTGAAAACACCGTTTGCACGTGTGCAAGTCAGGTTCAAGTTCACACGACGGGTTTGAAGAGGTCCAGGGGAGTGAAGGGGCAGCCGCAGTGCTCAGGTGGGGAGCGCTGGGTGGAGTGGCCAGGTGCAGGAGCCTGGCTTTCCATGCCCAGCCCTCGGTCCCACCCACCACAGCCTGCAGATGATTTGCTTTCTATGCAACAAACAGAGAAGCAAAGAAGTCAGCAAGCTTTTTTTGGCAGAGGAAAAAACACAAAACGCCCAACCACAGAATTCTCAAAAATATTGCTGAGCACTAATTTCGCTAACATGTTAGACAGCCTCAGATCCAGGCAATCTTGTTCCTTGGCTGGAAACAGTTCCCGAAAGCCATGTGATCCCAGATCCACCCAAGGCCTGTGGGAATAATGAGAAAATCAGCTCCGGCCTCCCTGGCCCTCCAGCAGGCTGAGTGGGGCATCCCCCGGCACCGCAGCCCAGGCCCCCCTGGCGGATGCCAGCTGCTCTGCACAGCCTCAGCCCGGTCCTCCTGCACGGTCCGGAGGCTCAGGCTCCACCAACGGGCCACGCCTCCACGCCTCCACGCAGGTTAGCCTCGCACCAGAAATCAACCCGCTAGGAGGGCTGCGGGGTTCTCTGTTGGCACGGCCTCCTGATCCCTCAAGGTCGGCATCTTGACCCCAGCGGGCTAAATAATGAGGCAAATAGGGTCACATCGCTGTTAAGAAGGTAATGAGTCACAAATGCTATTCCGATGGTTTTCTTTGAAATACATATAACCAGACCAATTTTAATTAAAGATCTTGCCTTTGTAATCAGGCAGCCTCAAATGAAGGCTAAACAGCTTTCATGTGGCACAATACATACAGAGCTGAACGAGTTTGCCCATAAAAGGGCAGGGCTTTTTCTTTTTCTTTTTCTTTTCAAATAAGAAAATAGTTTGTTCCCAACAATGTGGGGGATGTGGTGCAAAGCTATCCTTTGCAAAGAATAAATAAACTTGCGACCCCCTCCCCGGAAGCCATTGGTGAAGGTGGAGCCGGTGCGAACGTTCGCCAAGCTTCTGCGCCAGCTGGGTTGCCCAGCCCTCGGAGATCAGGCACCCAATCCTGATTTTTAAGTGAAAAACACAGCAGGAAACCAAGTCAACACACCTATGGGGACATCTGAAGCTTGGTGGTGTTTCTGCAGAAGGATCAACCTGGATGTTAAAAGTGACATCCAGTTTTGAGTTTTAAAACTACAGCAGAACCGAAGCACCGCCCACCCCCCAATGTCCTCTGAAAGCAGCGAGGGACAAGCACTTTCAGTGGAATGCACATGTCACTTCATGACCCACAGGAAGGAAAGCTGTCCCAGCGGCTCAGCTCCACCTTTCAGTCCTGCTCAGTGGCAGTTTGAATGCAGCCTTTGCTCAGCACACAGTGATGGCTGCCAGGGCACCTCCCTGGGGTGCTCCCACCACACTGCCTTGACCGCATCTTTGACCATGCCCTCCAGTTAGGGTGGGCTTCAGGGTGGCAGCATCTGGAGTCTTCCTGGGCCCCACTGCAGGGAGCCCAGAGGGTACTGTGGCAATTGTCTGCTGAACTGGGCCAGCCCAAGGCAGCAGCGGGACACAGGATCCTGTAGACTCAAGAGCTCTTCAAAGCATCTCCCAGGAAGGGCAGATGGTCAATGATGCTTTTACGAATACTGAACTTTGTCACCTGATAATAACAAGGGCACATGATGGGGACACAGAGAAGGTCTGACAGTCTAAGTGCCCGACAGTCCTGCTCTGATGCATGACAGAGCTCCTGCATTGGTGACAACGGAGCAGGATGCTGGTACCCAGACGCAGGGCATGCTGCAGAGCACATCAGGACTCTACCTCCTGTGCAGGGCATGGCCTGACCTTGACGTGGGTCAAGATTTGGATATGAGGATAGAAAAATTGGTTCCTATTGCTCTGCTGTTAAAGGAGGGTGGGAGATGAGCCAGGTGGCCATGTCCCCTCTGCACCATCTTGTCCCATGTCCCATGTTCTAAATGAATTTTATTTAAAAGACAGGGACAGTATGAGAGAGAAAGAGAGAGAATCAATTTTATTTACTTTCTCATGTGGCTTTCATTGCTCAGACACTTTGGTGTGTATGTGGTGCTGGGGTTCGAACTCTTGACCTTGTACATGCCAGGCAAGCTCCTCAACTGCTGAACCACTGCTCCAGCCCCTCTACATGCATTTGTAAAATTTTGGTACTGGGGATTGAACCCAGGGGTGCTTAACCACTGAGCTACAACCCCAGCCCTTTTTATATTTTATTTTGAGATACGGTCTAAGTTGCTGAGGGCCTCACTGAGTTGCTGAGGCTGGCCTCCAACTAGCAGGGCTCCTGCCTCAGCCTTCTCAGTGGCTGGAATCAGAGGCGTGCTCCTCCGCACCCAGTGACCGAAACGCATTTGACCAAGCAGCACGTGTTGTACCATCCACAGCACCACCTTCTCTCTGGCGCATACCCAGTGCTAGGACCTGCCTGCCAGTGATTCTCAATTGAAGCCCATGGAGCTGTGTTGATTTCCGTCACATTGGGCAGAAGCGGGGGTTTGGGAGTCAGAGTGGGCTGGATTCCACAGCGGACAGTGACTGTGGGATGGCTTTCCACCTGTAAAACGCAGGTGGCGGTGTCAGGTGCCTCGTGGACTTAGTGTGAACATGAGATGAACTTCTAACTGGAGCCCTGAGTTCTCTGCCGGCCTCCGAAGCAAGCCCTTGGTGAGTGAAGGCTGCCTCTTGTGCTGATAGCCTCACCCGGCGCAGAAGGCTCTTCACTATCTGCATGCCAAATCCCGTGCTGATTTAGGATTAGGGTTTAAATGCTGCAGGCTTGACCCAGCAATCTCATGCCTAGGAATCTGCCCGAAAGGACTCAACACACCTGTGCACCAAGACTCGCTCAGCCACACCCACAGCAGCGCCCACGACATCCAAAATGTGGACAGAGCCCACGCCCCACGTAGGAGCACTGATGGCGGAGGACACTGTCTCGCCACACAGCGGGACATCATTCAGCCACAAGGAGGCACAGAGCAGAGAAAGCATGGTGACCCTGGGTACCTGGAGAGAGAGGGGCAGAGGGAGGCAGGCGGACGGGACAGATGGATGTGACTGTTGGTGCCAGTGGGGTCCCATTGGCCAGATCCATAGGGGCTCAGGCGGGGTGGGGGGTGCAGGGACTGTGTGATGGCTGCAGTTTCTGTTTGGGGTGACCCAGAAGTTCCAGAACTAGATGGAATTGGCGACTATATAGCACTGCGGACGTACTGAGTGCCACCGATCAGGGCACTTAACACGGTCACAGTGGCAACATTTCATGTCTTTCACCACGGAAGTCTTAAGTGCTGTGAGCTGTGCTTGGCTGTTCTAGAATGAACTGGCCAGTGTTCTTGTGGCTTTTATGCCCCTGGGTCCCCTCCTTTCAGACCAGGCTGCTTCCTTGTTGATACCCGCATTCCAGGTCCGTCCTTAGGATGCCAGGGGCCTGAGACTGAGCTGGCCACAGACCTGGCCCACGACCCAGGTGCTGGTGGCTGGTGGGCTCACCCAGCAGGATGGACCCTCCGCATACATGGGGACAACACTGGAAGTGCTGGGGACCAGGTTGCTGCTGTCAATCACTCTTCTAGGAAATGAGTATCTTTAACTAACATACCTAAAATTTTGATTTTAGGAAAACAAATTGAGCAGGAAACACTGACTTCCCACACGCTCCCCTCTACCCCCTCGCTCTTCCGGTCTCCCTGTTACATCTTCCCATGGTTCTATTGCAACCGAACCATTTATTTTTATTTTTATTTTTATTTTTCATTTTTTTAAATAAAGAGAGAGGGACAGTGAGAGAGACAGAGAAAGAGAGAAACAACTTTATTTAGTTTTTCACATGGTCTTCGTTGCTCCAACACTTAGTTGTGTACGTGGTGCTGGGGTTTGAAACCGTGTACTTGCGCATCCCAGGCAAGCGTCGCAACCGCAGACAGCTCAGAAGGAGGGAATGAGCGAGGGACCAGCAGTGCAGCAATGTACGCTTTCTGGACACGTTCATTACTACAAACACCAGTAGTTCTGGAAACAGGTGTGATTTGCACAAGAATAAAAGCAGGGTGAAAGCAGTCGGACCTGGGGTGCAGCTGAGTCCCTGACTGGTGCCCTGGCTGGTCTGATGAAATCACTCCCTGCAGCCAGGCCCAGAAGGAGAATGAGCATTTGCCTTCCTGGGCAGGTGTCATGGATGGAACAGGGACCATCTGGCCCAAGGCCAGCCTGTGGCACAGCCCCTCACTGTCTCTCCTTCCCTCTGCTCTGGGGCCTTGCAGCTAAGAAAATCAGGCATCTGCACTTGAGGAGAGGGCCATGAGCACGGCAGGGACCGTGGGCCCTGGGTCAGATGCAGGGCTATGCCCTGTGCCAGCCCCGGTGTGGGCGAGCTTAAGAACCCCCTGGAATTCCTGTGTCTGAATCTGCGTGAGCCTATGAGCAGCTTTCCACCAGGACTCTTCCAAATCAGAAGCAAGACTCCAGCCCTGCCGAAGGAGAGGTGTGCTTGGTTCTGAGCGAGGAGCCTCTGCCTTCAAGGTGGAGAAGTCGTTCCTCAGGTGGCAGCCCTGCCTGAGCCCAGGGTTCTCCCTGCTTATGCTACCTGCAGCCCTTCCCATGGGCACCTTCTCCCTAACAGGCCTCCACTACCTGCCTCCCTTGGCCAAACGCCCTGCAGGTCACAGCCAGCACCGGAGCCCTGGAGAGGCACCCCCTTGGCACCCCGTGAACCCAGTGCCTCCTGTGCCAGGACCTGGTGCCATGGCTTGCGGTACAGCTTTGCTTGTCCCCGGTTGGACAGAGTGGCAGCTGTGCACCCAAGCCTGGGGAAGGTGGGCCACGGGTCGTGCGCCTCTCCTCCTGATGTCCTGGGGGGCACTTCTCTCTTACTGCTCTGCCATGTTGGGCAAGTGCTCAGCTCTAGCCATCACTCGACATTCCAGCCAGCGGGAGAGAGACCACCCAGAAGAATGGGCTTGGGGCAGCTGTGTGGCCTCCCTGGTTAGCCTTCTGAGGGAAGGCTGGCTTCTGCTTAACCTCACAGGCCAGAGCATAATCATGTGGCCTTGGCTAGCTGCAAGGGAGGCTGGACACATGGCTTTTCCTCTGGCCACACAGCTAAGGGCCTCACAGAGCCTGGGGTCAGGGCACCAGGAGCCTGCAGGGAGGGGGCTGAGGGGGCTCCAGTGAGCACTGCCCCTCCTCTGGGCCACACCTCACCCTCTCTTCCTTCTGAGTCTGCACCCTGCCCTGCCATCTTGCATTTCGTTTGTGCCCTGTTGCTGGGCCCAGCTGTGCAGACAGCTCTGTGGCAGGTCATCTTTCACAACCCAGTTAGCCACAGACCCCAGAAGATGGTGGGCTTGGGTGGGTGCTTCCCACTTCGAGGCCTGGTGTGGTGGAGGCCAGGCTGCTCTCTAGGGGAGGGAGGGAAGGAAAGGATGGGGAGGGAGGAGATGTGAGACCTCACCAGAGCGAGAACTAAAGGGTAGGGATGGCTGGGAGCTCCCCACCCTGTTCCTCCAGGGGGTCCCCACTCCCATTTCCTCCAGGGGGTCCCCCACCCCCATTTCCTCCAGGGGTCCCCACCCCCATTTCCTCCAGGAGGTTCCCCACCCCCATTTCCTCTGGCGGGTACCCCACCCCTGTTCTTCCATGGAGCCCCCACCCCCGTTTCCTTCATGGAGCCCCCACCTCTGTTCCTCCAGGGGGCACCGCAGCCCTGGTTCCTTAAGTCTTCCTGGCCTCAGCACCCTAAGGACTTGGTTCCTTTCTCTCCTGGCAAGAAAATGGTGTGGGGCCCTTGCTTCCATCCTCCATTCTCAGCAGAGGGACGGGGAGAGAATCTCCTGAGAGCTACAAGAGGCTCTGAGCACTCATGTCCATCCTCCTTCAAAAAAGGGGAAACTGAGGCTCATGGGCATGAACAGCTGCCCAAAAGTCCAGGAGAGAGCTGGGCCCCAGGCTCTGCTGGCTTCCAGCAGGGTCTGACGGCATGAGTTGCCCCTGGCCTTGGTGAGCTTGGACTAAGAGCAGCACGGCCCCAGCGTAGGGCTCCCCTCCCACGCGGCACTGAGAACCCGCTTCGCTGTTTCCTTCACCCGGTCACATCGCTGCCAGGGCTCTCAGGGATGCTCCGCTCCTTCTTGGGGTTGGAGGCTGAGGGACTAGCGAGTTGATGGGTGACATCCGGGACCTCCTATGCTTGCCTGCTGTCCAGGAAAGGGGTGCCCGGGGTGAAGGGTGTCAGTGCAGTTTTTGCTGGGGCAGCAGCATGCCCCTCCACAGAAACTCCTTTAGTCTCAGGTGCCAAGCACCCCACAAAGTTGAGAGAGCAGGACTGCGGAGGTTAATAAGCCTGGGTTCCATCTGGGCAGGGTGAGGCCAGGTAACCCGAGACGGGAAGATTTGGGTTTAAAAGGAAGGGTGGTTTACGCTGTCCACCTTCCTGATGTACCTCCCAAGGTTGCAATCGAAACAGTTCTAAATCAAAGGCAATCCCGGCTCTGGACCCCTGCCTCCCGCTGACAGCTGATTGGATGTGCCCAGCCCAGACCCTGCCGTCCCCTCCTGGAGCAGGTGTCTGCCCAGAGAGCCTCCCGCGTTAGGGGCAGGCTCATGCGCTTGGCCTCCTAATTATCCCCGCAGTTGCTCTGCGGACGGCTCTTGTGCTTGGAAGTAAATGACACACTTTCCCTACATCTGCTCCAAATTTGCATTTCAGAAATGAGAGAGCTTAGTTACGTGGTATTGTATGGCAGTCCAGGCTGGGCCTGGAGTCCAGGACTGATTGGATATTCCGCCCAAGCGAGAGGATTTCAAGCTCTTTCCAGGAAATTGAGTGGAACACCCCGACCGACATCCAATATTAAATATTATATCTGTGCAGTTGTTCTGTAGAGTTCCCTGGCATCCAACATCTGGGAGCAAAATTTATAAATGGAGAAATCGAATACCTGGTTGGAATGGTGCTCATCAGAGCTAAGAAATTAAACTATTACTGTATATACTCCAAGACGGCCGCTCATAAAGGTGGAGCTATTAAAATATGATTAGCCAAACCGTATTTTGTCTCAAAAACGTCATACACCATTAAAGTTGAGAAGAGTTTGATGCAGATACCCTGGCGAGGGCTCTGCCCTGTCAGCAGCGCTGGGCCCGAGAATGTTCTCTGCAAATATACAGTCTCGCAGAGGGAGTGGGGAGCAAAGCCGCCTGGGCAGCAGGACCCCAGCATCGGGAGGCTGGCACCCCCCCGCCGCGGCCCCTCCGTTTCAGGCCGGGCAGGATCGCTGAGGGTGTGCGCAGTGCAGGACTAGGGTTTAACGGAGCGCCAACAACGCTGGCTGTCTAGAAACATCCGCTTTAGAGTTGTAGAAAATAAACTACAAAACTGCTGGCCATGGCCACTGGGCGGCTTGTTTTTATAAATAAAGTTTTATTGGACCCAGGTCTGGGATCAGGGACTGGCCAGCCAGGGAGAGTTGCATAAGGTTGGGGGCAGATCCTAGCCTGACTTAAAATTTTGATATTTTGTCATAGATCATTTAAAAATTTGATCAAAAACACTATTGCATTACAATGCTACCTTGATTGCTGAGCTCGTGGCCATCCATTTTGTGTTCAAGGCAAAGATCTTCCTTGCCTCACCCTCTTCCCAGCCCCTGCCAGGGGAGAAAGTTTGGGTAATGCACGTCCTGCCTGTCCCCCAGCCAGGGTTTCTCTGAGACCGCCACACTGGAAGTCACCTGGAGGGTCTGCCAGTCCCTGGAAATTCATCCTGCACCTCACTTCCCTTCGTGGTGGGGTTGGACAGAGCTGGGCTCAGCTTGAGCCCTTTTCCCTGCTGGAGTACATACCCTTTTCCCCTGCTGGAGTACATGAGCTCCCTGCGTGTTAGCTGGGAGTGATGTCTCCAGGCCCACGTTCCTGCCTCCCTATCGGGGTGCACTGTGTGGTGACCATGGTTGGAATCCCACACTCAAGGCAGGTGTGGCACATGCACGAGGCCCCTGCTGTGCACCAAAGGGCCCTGATCAGAGCCCATGGGAGCTAAGCATAAGCTGATGATTGGGTGTTAACTTCAGTCAACTGATGACTTTGTGGGACTGCGAGCATCTCTGCCTGGCCCCTGCCTTGGGACCCGTGTGTGGCTGATCCTGGGAAACACACCATAAACTTGGGGATGACCTAGCCTGACCCTGTGGGGTAGGGAAGGGTGACCCCAACCTGGTGGGCAGCAACCAATGCCTGACCACTACCCTCCCTCTGGGGAAGTTGATGGGCCTTTGAGCCTCAGTTTCCTCCTCTGCATCTGAGTGGGTGGCTCATAAGCTTACTCTGCTTACAGCCTTGGATCTGAGCTACGTCGGCCTGGTCAACTGGTGGCAGTGTCCCAGCCCTACGGGAGGTCACAGAGCAAGGATCAGAGCTCCACGGGAACAGGCCGGGGAAGCTGTGTTAGCTCGTGCATTGCTATGACCCGAATACCTGACAAGCACAGCCTAGAGGAGGGAAAGATGATCTGGGGCCCGCAGTTTCAGAGACCTCAGTCCACAGAAGGCTGACTCCATTGCTCTGGGCCCAGGAAGAGACAACACATTGTAGGGGAAGGGGCCAGTGGAGGACAGCAGCGCAGCTCACTGCAGGGTCAGGAAGCAGAGAGGGGGCATGGGCAGGGGCCTCAGGGGAGATGCACCTTTCCAGGGCACACCCCAGGGATGCCCTTCCTCCAGCCACACCTCACCTGCCTAGTCGGTCCCCTCAATCTAGGCCGCCTGATCAGGTCACAGCTCTCGTAACCTAATCGCTGTAGCTCTGAGTGTTCCTGCATTAGCAGGAGCTTTTGGGGGACTCCCCCTATCTAAGCCGTAACAGATGCTATGCATGCTCGGATCCATATCCAAGAGCCCAGTGGGCATGGGGGGTCTTGGGAAAGTTTGACCGTCTGCTGCTTAGTGCTTCTCCAGTTGGAGCCTGTGCAGATCCCAGGGCTTGTTAAGATAGATTTTGGGGTCTGCACCCCAAGTTTCTGCTTGGGTAGTCTGGGGCAAGGTCCAAGATTTTGCACCTCTAACAGACTACCTGGTGCTCACTTTGGGTCCAGTCTTCTGCAAGCTGGAGAGGAAAGGCATGTGGCAGCAGGGGAGGCTGTTAGTCAACTGTCCCGTCATCTGCAGGGGCACTTCTGTCAGCAGGATGGCCCTGGCCGGGCTGTGCTTTCTCTGCCAATGCACAGCGACCCGGAGTCTACCCTCCCCATCCTCCTGGACCAGTGAGCTGCTGGGTGGGGCACCTCTGACCCCTCCCGGCTGGTTCTGCTACTCAGGCAGAGCCAGCTGTGAGTCCTGCCACCCGCCAGCCCCTGTGAGGGGCTATCACTGATCCTTAGGTTGCACTACAGGGCCAGTGAACTGGAATCCCTGGCAGCCTTAGGCTTCCCTGGCTCCCAGCGGCAGCCAGAATTGAGTGAGTTCGAGCTTTCCCCTGAGCACGGCCCCCACCCCAGTAAGAGGACATGAACCACTGAGAGGAACTCGCGGAGGACAAGCTGAAGCGCAGGGTGGGCAGTCGCCACCAAAGAGGAGCCTTGAGGAGCAGCTGATCTGCAGAGTCATCGAAGAAAGTTCCATCTGGGACATGGGGCAAGGAGTTCGCAGGGTTGGTTTTCTCTTCGACCACTGAGGCCTGGAACCGGCCCAGACAAAACAGAACGCACCAAGCAGCCCACTTACAACATGGGCCATGCGGCCTCGTAAACTGCAGAGGAGGCCAAGAGACGGAAGCAGCTGTGCCCTGCCTGGCCGTCGTGCCGGCCACCACTACCACTACCACGGGCCCTCTGGTGACTCACCTCCCGCACGCCAGCCTCCCCTCCTCTGCAGGGAGACCGTCTCCTTGTCTGAGTTCCCACTGCGCCTCATCCGGGAGGTTGAGCCCTTGGCTCCTGGCGGCTGTTGTCCCTGGCTCCGGCCACTTGGAGGGCAGTCTTGTCACTGACCCCTAGGGTCTTGTCCTCTGTGCAGGACATGGTATCAGTTTCTCTGGCAATTTTGAGCTGGGGGAGGGGTGCTGACGCCTGGAGGGGACTTGGCCGCTGACGGCTGGCTGGACTTTGCACCCTACTCAGCCACGGCCTGAGGAAGGAGGAAAATCAGACGCCAATATTGGGCAAATGGAGGCACGTCAAGAATGGGGCCGGGCCCACCTCTGAGCTCCCACCTGCCCAGTGACTTCCTTACAGCGCTGATGTTTCTCGTCTGTCAAATGGGAAGGCTCTCCGCAGCACCACGCTGGGTAGGAAGTCAGCCACATGGCCCTGGGATATTGTCCAGGCAGCATCCCTCAGTGTTGGTCTCTCTGGCCAGCCCTCCGCCCCTGCTGGTGTTGTCCTGGTACTGCGCTCACTCCTCCAGGGCCCCTCCTCACCTTCCTTTCATCTCCGCGCTCGCATTCTCTAAATAGGCACCAGGCTCCACTTCTAGGGCCCCTTTATTTAACCTGAATGCCTCTGTGAAGGCTTTGATGGTGCATGTTGACAGCCCTGCATGGCAGTGCAACTGTCCCTTGGGAACCTGGTGAACAGAGACAGATCCAGAGATTTGCAGGTGAATGAAAGGGAGAGGGAGCTGCTCAGGCAGGGGAGCCTCCCCAGAGCTCTGCGCTTGTGAAGGGCAGGGCCTGGATTGTCCACCCACCATCCACCACCTGTCCACCAACCATCCAACCATCCACCACCCATCTACCCATCCACCTGTCCACCTACCACCTGTCTACCCACCTACCACCCATCCATCCACACACCACCCACACCTGTCCACTCAACCATCCAACCACCCACCATCCATACCTGTCCACCCAACCACCCGCCATCCATGACCTGCCACCCATCTACCCACCACCCATCCATCCACACACCAACCATCTTCCCACTACCCATCCATCCACACACCAACCATCTACCCATCCACCCACCACCCACCACTACCACCTGTCCACCCAATCATCCAACCACACACCACTCATCTACCCATCCACCCATCCACCCCGCCACCCACCACCTACCACTTGTCCACCCACCTACCACCAACCATCTAACCACCATTCATGCACTCATTCACCTACCTACCCACCTATCTATCCACCCACCAACCTATCCATACATCCATCCATCCATTCATCCAACCATCTGTCCATTCATCCAGCCATGCAAATACCATTTATTAGGTGTATTATCATTAAAAGTCACCATGACAGCTTCCTAACAGGTACTACTACTATTATTATTTTATTTGAATTTGTGAGGAAGCTGAGGAACAGTGGCTTATTCAAGGTCACATAGCTCCAACCAGCAGGGTTAGGATTTGACCCCCCATACCTGTGGACCTCCTGATACCAGAGCCTGGGGATGTCCTCCTTGGAGTTACCTGGCCTTTCCAAATGGTTGACAATGGAGGTGGTGGCTCCATCAGTTGTGTGATACCTGATTTCAGCGTGTGACATGATTGCCCCCAAGGGTTTTACACCTCCACCCTGTCTGGAAGTTTTACTCCCTAGGAGCAGGCTTTTGGACCTGGGAGAGCCTCAGGGGCTCATCTGTCTATAGAATTCATGGAGGTCAGCTTTGAGCCTGGATTTGGGGACTTTTCTTAGAAAAATCAAGCCCTATCCATCAGAGTCTTGTGCAGTCGTGTCTAGGAACAAAACCACATTTCCTGTGTTTACTAAAGCTGTTATGCAGGATGAGCAAAGACCCAGGTCATCCCATGTCTGGGGCACATTCCAAGGGGCCAGCTGCCTAGGAAGTAAGTCAGGGGTGGGGGCAGAAGGTACTTTGTGGAGGTACTGGGGTGGTGATCAGGTAGGAGGACCCTGTTTGTCTCACCATCTAAGATGATGGGAAATAGATAAAAGAGCAAAGTCACCCTACATTCATTTAGAGAGGTAAGGAGGAAGTCTCACCCTGCAACAGAATTGAGCCCAAATCTAGAGCTCAGACTGTGGGAGAGAGTAGGCCATCTATCACCATCACCACCATCATTACCATCACCATCATCACCAACACTATCACCACTACCTTCATCACCATTATCACCATCACTATTGCCACCATCACCTTCATCACCATCACCTCCCTCACCATCACCACCTCCATCATCACCATCACTACTACCAATCATCACAACCATCATCACCATGACCATCACCATCACCACCACCACCATCACCACCATCATCATAGCTATCCCCGTCATCATCACCATCACCACCACCGTCATTACCATTACTACCATCATCACAACCATCATCACCATCACCATCACCATCATCACCATCACCACCATCGCCATCACCACCACCACCACCACTGTCAACATCACCATCACCATCATCAAAACTATCACCATCATCACTGTCCCCACCATCATCACCACCATCACCATCATCCACCATCATCCACATCACCACCATCACCATCACCATCTCCTTCATCACCATCACCATCACCATCTCCTTCATCACCATCACCACCATTACAGTGGTGGAAACAACAGCAGTGGAAGCTGTTGGTAGAGTAACTTTTGAGGGTCAAGTATGTGGCATAATTCATCTCTCTGGTGCAGCGGCACCACCATCCCCTGTGTGGACAGGGAAACTGAGGCTGAATAAGGGTTTGCAAGTGACACAGCTGGTGAGAGGCAGAACCCGGACTCACACTAGGGTCTGTGAATCCAAACATCTCAACCCCTGGGTCACACACTAGGGCTTGCAAATTCTATCAAGAAGTGAGGGAACCAAGCTGGGGAGAGGGTGCGGCCTGCATAGCTCCTATTCCAGTAGATGGCAAAGGGTAGGGCTTGTTCACCTGCATGAATGTTTTGTCACCTTTTTTACCCCCAGAGGACAAAGTAAAACATGGAACCAAGCGACCTCCTTGCACCTTCTTTAGCAGATGTCTTCTTTTCTCCTCTTCAGTGAGCCGGACCTGTCTTAGGCTGATGCCAACGAGCTCTGGGTCCCTGGAATAGGGTGTTGGTGGAGACTCGAAAGAGCACCCTGAGGAAGGACACCCTGGGTGGTCACAAGTCCAGGTGTGAGCCTGTGCTCTGTAAAATGATGAAGAGGAGGCAAGGCACCAGGCCCCGAGCCACAGGAAGTGCCTGGAAATGGCTGCTGCCTCCCATCCCCCTCCATCAGACTCTCATCCACTTGGGCTTCCCAGGCCCCATCTTCACGGTAATGGAGGGTGTGCTTGGACCACTCCTGAGGCCTCCCAGGAGAGTCCCCCGATTGCGCGCCACACTGCTCTCCAAAGCCAGTGGGAAGTCAGCCATCTTCACACCCAACGCAAAGCAATAAGGATGGATAGCACCCGGGAGACTCTCACTGAGCACATGGATAAATCACTCCACGTGCCGGCGACAGCTGGTCCCCCGTTTCACGGGCAGCGTCCTGGCTCAGGGATGTTTGTCAACTTTCCAAAGTGCCTTGAAAATCGGCCTCTTTCCCACCTGTGCCCGCATGGTCCCGGCCCCCACTCCACCCTCAAACCACCCTTAGTTCCCACCCAAGCTGCTGTGTAAGCGTTAACCCAGGTCAGCTCCGTGCACTCGGGGCACGCACAGGGTCCTGCACCCCATCTACACTGCCGCCATGGTTTTGCTAAGTCCATCAGAAGCCTCAGAACACGTTCTGACCACTTTTGGGTGTCGATAGGATCCCAAGTGAATTCTGAAGGCCCACAGTATGAAGGAGGTGGGCTGCCCCCACTTGGGGCCCCTCTACTTGAGGATGGGTGCCCCCACCTGGGGCCCCTCTAGCCAGCACCAACCCACCGGCCACGCCATCTTGAAGTGGATCCACCCCCCTCAAGGCACTGGGTGGACCCCTGCTGAGTTCCTGCTAGCTTCTCATCTGTGAAACAGGCCTGGGGACTCGCTCTCAACGCTCTGCCCACACTGCGCACCGTGGTGGTACTGCCATTCCAGTGGCTGTACAACCAAGGGTCGCCCTTCCTCTGCGTGGAACCTGTCTGCTTCCCCTGAATTCCCGGCTCTCTATGTTGTCACGGAAGATAGGCTTTCCATGAGCAAGCTTCCGCTTATGGCGGCTTTTCCAGAAATTTCTCCTTCGCCCTACCCACCCCCTTGCCTCCGCTGTGAGATCCCTGTGAGATCCGGGGGAAATGGTTGCCAACAGAGAAGGCCCTAGACCCCCATCGCCAGGCCCTGAACCCTGCTGCAGCTGGGGTGGGGGTGGAGAGGGCCAGGGAGGAGGAGAGAGGCGCATGAATAATCCGTGACCTTTCCTGCTGTGTTTGGGTGAACATAAGCCTGTTTACAATAAACCCCAGGGAGATTTTTCATCCTTCCAAATGGAACAAGGGTTATGTAAGCATCGGGACCTCAGCTCCGGCTCACACCTGCTCCAGGGGGCCAAGCGGAGGGCGGGGCAGGACATGGAGTCCCCTGGTTGACTCAGATCAAGTTAATGATGGCAGGGCTTTTATTCAGCTGGAAGGTGGCTGGGGAGGCAGCAGCACTTCCTAGGGCTTAGCAGCCAGGCCACCTGTGAGGGAGCGCCAGCTCTCTGCACCCCACACAGGTCAGTGTGAAACGCGGTCTGGGGTGCCCGGGGTGGCTGTGTGACCCCTGAGTTTATTCCAGGCTTGCCAGGGGTCCTTTCTCTTCGCCAGTCTGCTTTGCCTGGCTGGAGGCTCGCGCGTGCCCCACTGTGTGGGCAGGAGGCAAGCAGCCCTGGAGAGCGGCCCCTGAGTCTGTCTGCCCCTTTCACGCCAGCCTAGTGCTGCCCTCACATGTGCGGTCCCCATCTCGGGTAACTGGCTCATTCACCGTCGGGGACCACAAGGTGGCCAGCCCTGTGTGCAGCCTCCATGCTGCTACAACAAACTACCAGGACCGGTAACTCATGAGCCATAGGGACTTGCGTCTTGCAGTCCTGGAGGCGGGAGGGAGGTCAAGGACAGGCTTGTCCTGGGCCCTGCAGGGGCTTGGTCTCTGCTTCGCCGTGATGCCTTGAGACTGCAGGCACACTTGGTGGAAAGAGCAAAGGAAACAAGCCCCCAAGCCCGCTGGGCTGAGCCTCCCTGGGGGCTCTTGCCTCTGGCTCCACCTTCTCCTAAGGCCCCGCCCCTTTCTACTACCACAGTGGCAACCATTGTGCCCTGGGGGACACATGTAGCCCCTAGCACCCTGTGTTCAGGTCCACCTTGTGGACGGTCTAGGCTGGGTGGCAGCCTGAGCCCTCTAGTAATAATCTAGCCCCACTGGGGGTGACCATCATCACCATTCCCCCGAGGGGGTGCATCTTGGGACTTTGACCTTGAACTCTGGCTTAGGCCAGGCTAGAAAGTAGGGAAGGCATGGGGTGCCGGATGTGCCCTGCTCATTTTGAGGGTCTCACTTTCCGGGTCTCCAGCAGGCATCCAGTGAACTGTGTTTTGCAAGCCTCTGCAGCAAGGTGTCCGTCCCACGGTCTCTTCTCAAGATGTCCTGTCCAGAGGGGAGGGTCTATGCTCCTCTCCTCTGTGACTGCCAGCGAGGGTGAAGTGATGTGACTCCCCAGGGACAATCCTAAGGGGACACCAGGGGCCATGTGGTCCTCTCGTGGAACCCTGCCGCTGAGAGGCCCAGGAAGAGAGATTGATGTGAAGGAGAGAGGTTCCCAGCCTGCACCTGGGCTGAAGTCCCCAGTGATAGCCAGCGTCTCTGGAACGTCCCAGAAGCAGATCCTCCAGCCTCCGACAGGCCAGGCCACCCCAGCAGACCTCCCCCGGCCCTGCCTGAGATAGACTTAAGAGCTAAGTAAAGGATTGCTCTCTTAAGCAGTACAGGGTGCAGCTATTTCAAACGAGGGGTGAAGGCAGCACTAGCTAATGTTCTGAGAGCCCACCCTGCCAGGCTCCAGACGCCCACTTGGCCTATGTGATCTCACCAACCCCCTTTCGGGACAGCTGCTGTGCCCTGAGCCTGAGACGTTAAGCCACTTGCCCAAGAGCACGTGGCCAGGGAGCCCAGGAGCTGGGCCTGTAACCCAGGGTATCTGACGCCAAAGCCAGAGGGCACCTTGCTTTACCCGGCTGCTTTCCAGGTTTGTATCCCAAGGTTTAGACTCCCTTGGCCTTCAGCTCCACACTCGAGGCCCCTTCAGTGTGGCTCTGTGACTTTCCAGGTGATTCCGCAAGGCTTCCCCTGGTCACTTGACAATTTGGTCTCGTGCCCAGAGAAGCCCTCGTCGGTGCTCCCTCCCAACCCCAGCTTCGCCTGGACCCTGGCCCTGGCACAGCCATCCATTGTAGGGAACTGCCTGTCCAGCACAGCCCATGCTACTGGTCCCTGGTCTCCCACCTCTCTCTCCTCCTCACAGAGCCCGGAGCTGCAGAGTACCCTGGCTGGACACCCAGGGTGCACTCATTGCTGCACATCCACGTGGCCCGTGTCTCTGCTGCAAGTGGCCCTGGTGGTTCCTACTGCCAGCTGCAGAGCCTCTGAGCAACATGCAGGGTAGGTTTCCACCCCATCCCACTCCATCCCACCCCATCTTCACTGCACCAGGACACCCCCACTGCCTAGCTGGCCACATGGCCACTGAGGATGAGGCCGACTGCCCAGCTCCTTGACAAGTGTGTCCCTGTGGCAGTGTCCTGAGGGTGCTGTCAGGGACCTTCCACCAGGCCAGCAGCCATGCTGGAGTGCAGAGCACATGAGGGGGGTGTGTGCTGAGCTGGAAGGAGCCTGTATCACCATGGGCTTGTGGAACCTGCATCCCTGTGGGCCTGTGGAGCCTGGATCCCCATGGGCCTGTGGAGCCTGCATTCTTATGGGCCTGTGGAGCCTGGATCCCCATGGGCCTGTGGAGCCTGGATCCCCGTGGGCCTGTGGAGCCTGCATCCTCGTGGGGTCTGGGGAGCCTGCAGCCTTGCAGGCCTGTGGAGCAGGGGCCCAGCCCAGCCCTGAACGGCCTGTCTCCAGGCTGTGACAGCGTTTGGTCTGCTGCTACTTTGAGGCTTTCTATGGCATGCACTGCTCTCTCTTGGCCTCGCCGGCACCCGCTAAGTACTCTTATCTTCATTTTAAGACAGGCTTGGAGGCTCAGAGACATCAAGTCACTTGACGAGATACTCAGCTGGGCAGCCAGACTGACCCTAGCCGTATTGGCAGGCCCCACCCATTCCTCACTGTCCCTGTGGCCTTGGCATCCGTGCCAACTTCCACTCCACCCTGAACTTTGACATCCTGGCTCCCAGCGCCACTGTTGGCTGGAGCTGTCCCCACGCCCTAAGAAGGCACTGGTGACTGAGTGACCATTCTGGCGAGCCTGCAGCTGGACTTGACCTTCTCCCCTTGCCCCCCACTTTCATGAGGACAGATGGGGTAGCTGCAGACACTCTGCTCCCCTGGCACTCTGAGGCCCCCATCCCTCCACCACGCTTGGCTGACTTCTAGGCTCCTTCAGGGATGGTGCTGGGTCTTCTTCCCTGAAGCCTTCCTGCCTAGCCCACCCAAGCAGAGCCTGGCCTGTGGGGCACTGTCCAGCCCTGACACCCCTGGCTGCTGTGGAAGGAAGGGCACCTTGCCTGGGTCAGAGAGCCAGCTCCCAGTGCCAGGTAAAAAATGACCATTCACATCCACGGAGAACTTTCCAGAACCAGCTCCTGTGGGGCTTTCACCCCTCGTCCTGTACTCCACAGGCCCGCCTCTATGGAAGATGTTGGGTGACTTGGATTGAGAGGACTGCAGGGACAGGTCACGGCAGGCTCCTGCCCACCCTGCTGCCCGTTCTGGGTCTCAGTCTCTGCCAGCTGCAGCCTCGGGGGCTCTGGTGCGGGATTCCGCTCTGTGCTGTGGGCTTCGTCTGCGAGCTGCAGCGTGTACGTGCCCTCCAGGCTCACTGGAGCAGCAGGTGTAGAGCTAGCTCCCGCATGGCGATGAGCTTCCCAATCCACAGAGGGCTCCCCGGCTGCTGCTCCCTGCCGCCTGTCCTGGGCACAGCCCCTGGGTCTAAAAGGAGGGGCTGTCTGCTGTCCTCCAGGGGCCGTATCCTGCCCAGCCCTTCCCAGCCTGCCCTCCTGCAGGTTAGGGAGAGAGAATGTGCCCTTCTCCCTCCCATCCCTTCTACAGCTGCTGGGGGACAAGGGTGAAAGTTCAAGTTTGTGTGGACCTGTCCAAAGCTGGGAACAATGCCAACAGAGGTCCAGTTCAGCCAGCACAGGAGTCCAGAGGCTGTCCCCTGCCCTAGCACAGCCAATCGGGGAGGCCAGGTGACCTTTGGACAGATAGGGAAACTGAGGTTTGGCAGACTGAAGCACCAGCTGAGAGATACAAACCCAGTAATCAGCGCAGCCAGGAGCCTGTTTCTCCACCCTAAAGGAAAGTAAAATATAATCTGAATGAAACAGGTGCGCCTGATTTTTCAAAAGTGCGGTGGGAGTGCTCCTCCTGAGCAAGACCTGTGCAGAGGCTCGCCCTGGCCAGAACATTAGACCTCCTGCTGCTTTCTAGAAACACAAGTACATGGCTGTCATGCCGTGGGTGCTCGGGACAGCCTGCCCCACCACAGTCTGGCCAGCATCTGCTGTTGACTGATCCCTCAGCACCAGTGGACCCGTGCAGGCTTGGAAGCCACCATGCAGTGTCCGGAAGTGGACTTTTGCGCATCTCAAGTGGGAAGGCAGGCTGTCACCTGAGTTTGGGTCCTTAGGAGCCGTTATGGCTGTGGAGTCCTGGTCCCGGGAGCACAGCTCCCTTTGGAAGAGCATCTGCAGATGTGACCAGGTTGAGGTGGGGTCGCATTGGAGAAGGGTGGGCCCTGAGCCAAGGACTGGTGTCCACGGGAAGTGCCCAAAGAATGCCTTGTGACATTGGAGGTGGAGATGGTGTGTCTGCCAGCAGCCCTTGAAGGGACTGCACTGACCATGTCTCAGGCTGCCATCTTCCAGAGCCCTGTGAAGCCCCTGTTTGTGGGACTTTGTGACAGTGAGCCCAGGAAGGGCCTGGCCTCAGTCTCGGCCACCAACGGGCACAGCAGGATCCAGGCCTGTCTTGGTCCCCTCTCAGCTGGGCTTGGCTGTCCTGGGTGATCAGGGAGGACAGACGTGCTAGCTGATTCTGGCCAGCAGATCTGAGATAAGCCCTGGCCCTGCTCTGGGTAATGCTTGTTGCTGACTCCCTGCTACCTGCCACGGCCAGGTGGAGCCACTCGGTACGCTGGCCTCTGCAGGTTCCTTCAGTACACCAGGCACATGTCTGCCCAGGGCCTTTGCACTGGCCAACGTGTGCCCAGGTGCCTGTGTGGCTCCTGCCCTCCTCGCCATCTTTCTTTCCCAGGCAGGGACCCAGCAGGAGACAGGATCACTCCTGAGTGAATGAGGAGAGGGGTCCTGAGACCTCTGGGACTAACGAGAGCAGGCAGCCGCTCCTCCTGAGGCTATGAGGAGGGCAGGAGCTTGGGGCACAGGCTGCAGGGCCAAGCGCCCCTCCTCTCTCCTGCCTCCTTTCCCTGCCGATGCCTCCCATTGGCTGAGCCCAGGTGCGCTGGGCAGAGCTCTGGGTTGGGGAGCCAGGGGGAACACAAGGTCCTTGCTCTGATGGCCTTCTCCAGGGGGCTGGGCTGACCGTCTTAATGTCATCATCATCATCATTATTAGCAGTGCCATGGATCAAACCCAGGGGCTCATACATGCTAAGCAACAGCTCCACCACTGAGCTATGTCTCCGATCTACTGCATTCTAGTTTATTCTTTTATTTTTGAGACGTTTCCCTAAGTTGCTGAGGCTGGCCTTGGACTTGAGGTCCTCCTAGTTTGGCCTCCCGAGGTGACAGGTGTGTGTCACGGTGCTTCACTGGCCAGGTCCTCATGTGTGCTCACTGGCTGCTCACATTTTGAGGGCAGGGGTTTCGAAGAGTAAACCGTGTGGACGTGTGACACGCAGACGGGGACCCTCACAAGCCATTGGCGTGCGGGCAGGGATCCCTGATCCCCTTACCGCAGCTGTCTGCCCAGCGCTGGGAATGATCATTTGCTGTACATCAATGCTTGTTAAGAACAGATGACAGGTTGAATTTCATGCCACTCTGGGTGGTCCTGTGACTGTGGCTGGCTTCACTTGCGAGGCTTCCTGAGGGTGGGTACGCGAGGCTGTTTACTGCTGCTCAGTGTCGCCTTACTCAGTTCATCCTCAAGTCACCTCCACGAGGTTGCTGTTATGATTCCCCTCATTTCTCAGACCATGAGACTAAGGATCAGAGAGGTCAGGACATTTGCTCAACATCCCACAGCTGGGAAGTAGCAGAGCCTCATCCAAACTTGGACCCACTGGAACCCCAAACCCAAGCTCTGATTCTTATGCTTTCCTGCTGGCAGTGTCGGCCACTGGCTAGGCAGGGGCAGTCACCTAGAGCACTGGACTTGGCCCTTGTCCTGACTCTTCCCAGCAAGAGTCCCGGGCAGGTGGCTACTCTGGCACCGCACCCAGGTATTCCAGGGGTGATGAGCCAGGAAAATGCCTGCCTGGCCTTGGAACGAGGCTGCCACAAGCCCCTTGGTGCCCCTGCCCACTGCTTACTGCCTCAGCTCGGTGCTAACCGCACACCCACCTCCTGCCACCTTCTCAGCCTGGTGGGCTCAGCTCAGCTCTGCTCATGGAACGGATGCCTCAGTGGATGTGAGCGCTGGTTCTGTCCCCTGAGGATGTCTCCCGTGTTCACGCCCATCTATGTCAAATGTCTGCAGTGGAAAATTATACAACCCAGATAAGAAGGAAAAGGCGGGCGGGGGCAACCATCCAGAGGCGCAGGCCAAGAACTGTTGCCTTCCACGTGTCTTTAGACAGGCCTTGCCGTGTCCTGTTAGGGTTTTCTCTCTCTGTACTCCACCCGTGTGGCTCAGAGTCCCTCGTCAGAAATGCTGGGGCCAAAAGTCTTCCTGACTAAGTTTTTGATTTTGGACTATTTGCATCTACATAATGAGACAGGTGTGAATGAGCCCAGCTCTAACTCGGGACCCACCTGCCTCGCGGCGGCTCACGCACAGCCCATGGGCCATTCGAGACCGCGTTTTTGGTGCACTTGGTTTGGGCCTCTAGGGAGGTCAGGTGCAGTTTTCCACTTGGGTTGGTTCTCAGAGTCTTGGAGTTTGGATCATTTTGATTTTGGATTACAGTCATGTGGAGGGGGCTGTCCAACCTGCACTCTCTTCTCTCCCCAGGAGATTGCAAGACAGTCATGCTCATCTTCCCGGCCATGGCACCTTGGTCTGCAGTCACTCACCTGAGCCAGGTCAACGCTCTAACAGAAGCACGTGGTGACCAGGGTGCAGCCGAACGTGGCTTCACTGCTGCTTTCTGTGGTCACAGCAGGAGAGTCCCCTGCGTTCTAGGTCTCCGCCAGGAGCGAGGCTGTGTTTACTCATCCCTCTGTGTTGGACGTCTAGATAAACATCTCAGCAGCCGGCATCTTGGAGCTAAGTCTCTCTGCACACATCCTTAATTATTTCCTTTCTGCAAATCCCAACCCCGGGGAAGCCAAATCGCTGTTTATTCATACCGGGTAGGTATTACCATGTGGACTTTCAGAAAAGCTGGACAAATTTACACTGCTTAGAGTAGAATCGACGGGGTTTGGAGACGTCTTTCTTAACTAAGGCTCTGATATCCCAGAGCTTTTTTGGCCACCGCGGCCCTGATGGTACTCCAAGGCGGACTATTCCACTTACCTACGAGGTGGAGCTGGCAGCCACTGGGAAGGAAGGAGGATGAGGAAAGTTCTTCAGACTTCTCGAGAAAGACTTCTTAGGACTGATTTGTGGCATATTTGCTCTAGCAAATTGCTCATGCATGAGGCTGCATTTATAAGGAGGAAGAGTTGGAAATAATTATATCTAAGGGTAGCAGAGAGCCTTCAAGCTTAGAAACGATTGTGTGGAGGGTCAGAGTGACTCCAGGAACTCACAGATTGCTCCTGCTTCTTAGAGCCAGGCAGGCCACGGGACCCATCAGGATGTCCACCCCATTTGGCCCGGACGCCGGATTTCTTGGGTGCTGGGTCCACAGCTGGCCACACCTCCATAGAGCACTGGCATGTGGCCCTCGGAGGCTGGCAGGGCACTTGGCAGAAAATAGTTTTCAGAAGATCGTGGAATTTGCGAGCAGAAGACAAGGCTGTGCGTGGAAAGAGCAGGGTGGGCCAGGGGGACTCCCAGCAAGCCCGCCTCTGAGCCTCAGCGACTCTGGGACTCTGCGGTGTCACCCAACCCCTCTGATTCCTTGTGTGGCTGCTGACATCTACCTCATGGGCTCTGCAGAGGACAGGGAGCTGAGCTCAGGGGTCTAGGACGTTTGGCCCTGGGTATGGCTCCGGGTGGAGATGGTGGCAGCCAGGCACACACCTCCCCCTTACCCTGGGCCTCTCCTCGTCTCACGGGGGTGCAGACGAGATTCACCTGGGGACTTGCAGGCCATGCATGCTCCATGCGAGGAGACCCCTGGGGAGACCCTGTGAGAGAACGGACATTCTTTCTGCTGGTCCTGGCCCCGGGACACTGCACTGACTACCCGGGGCGCAAGAGCGGGCGGAGGCAGGTGGGACTGTCAGGTCTGCAGATGCGCAGCCCAGCAACCACCTGGGCCTTGCAGGAAGACAGCGTCCAACAGCCCTGCGTCCTCCCAAGACGGCAGTGGAGGCGGCGGCTCTGAGCGCTGGATCGCGGCAAACACAGCTAGGAAGCTGTTATTAGTGTTTGGGATTTCATAAATTTTTTTAATTAAAGAGGAGGCCGTGGGAAGCGCCGTCTGTTTTCCATAATTGGCGAGCATTCCCCAGGCGGCCACTCAGCCACCTTGAAAATCAGTGTTTTCATGACCCTCGACCCCTTTTTCACTGAAGAGTGTCTCCTACAGGTCGCTCCCCAGCATGAAAAACAATAAAAGTAAATATATCACAGCAGAGGCCTGAGGTTAATGTCTTTAACAAGATAATGTTACTTAGGGGAGCCGTGGGGCCGGCCGCTCTGCAGATCCTGCTGCACCACGGCCACGTGTGCAGGGCCGGCCGCGTCCAGGCCCCCGCTGGTGCTGCTACTGTCACCGTGTGTCAGGCTCAGCTGAATCCTATAATCACTCCGGATCCCTGCAACACGCGGGCTGTGCCACCAGCTGTGACGTTCTTTCTCTCAAGCCCCGTCAACACCACTGGCGTTCTCCGGAGTCTCGGGGTCCTGGATCCCTTGACTTGATGCGCCACGGGGGCGGTGCTCCCTCCTTGAGTGTGAGGTGTCACAGGTCCACCCACCGAGCTCACGTCTCCACCACAGAAAACCTGAGAACGATAACCGGGAAATTCAGCTCGGTGAGCAGACGCTGCAGCCACTGGATGCGAAACATCTGGTCCTTGTCAAACGGGGAGGGTCGTGGAGACATCAGACTACCCCCAAGTCTGGCGTCAGGTGAACACGGGCTCGTGCTCTGGCAGGTAGCTGCCACCCGTCACTGACGTGCTTCCCGGAGCTCCTACACACCCTACTTAGGCCCTGTTGAGCAGAGCAAAGTCCCAGAAGGGCAGGAATGAGGCAACAAATATAACACGCTGTGAGCAGGAGCGCTGCCCCTGTTCCTCCTGCAGACGACCTCCTCCGGGTCGCAGGTGGGGAAAGACCAGGAGGAGGCCTGCCCCGTGGGGAAGCGCAGGCGGAAGCCACAAGGGATCAAGCTGCTCCGCACCAGGTGGCTGAGATCGCAAGTGTGGGCACGTGGGCCTTGCGTTGGCAGGGAGGCAGAGGGCCACCCAACGGTCAAGGGCAGGATGCCCATGCCACTGTGGAGACGGCAGGGAAGGAAGTGGGGAAGTTTCCCAGGCTGAGCCCCGGAGCTGCTAGCCGAACACAGATGGGGAAAGGACGTTCCAGGGTGGAGGCCAGCCCAGGCCAACCCAGGTGACAGGCATCTGATCCATCAGGGAGCTGCTTATGGGTTGGGAGACTTCTGAGGACCCAATGCGTGGCCATCCTTAAAAAATGGTTCAGCACATGCTGTTGGCTGTCTCCTGCTCTTACCCTGGATGTCTGCCTCTACGGTCAAATTTTTAAAAATTTAAAGCACCAAAGATTCTAGAATAACAAAAGCACTAACGGGGAGCTGTGTGGCTCTGGGCGCCTCCCCCGCGCAGGGCGGGGCTTGTCTTGAGCGGGTTTTAGGCTGAATCTTCATCTCTGCCTCCCCCCACCAAGCACCTGAGAGTAGAAGTGAATTTATAACAGGAAGCCTTTGATTTGAGAGCCTTCATGTTTTCGAAATCTTCCAAGCAGGGCTGTAAAACAACGGCTTGTTCCTAAGGAATGTCCCTCTCCACGCGGGGGCTGGCACCGCGTCTTCCGCAGCGCTGGAGGGGCATGTCGGCCAGCTCAAAGCGAGGAAGCGCCTGCCCCAGGAGGAAGCCAGTGTCCCACTGGGCTGCATGGGTCCCTGCTCCCTGCTCTCCTGGGGGAGGGGAGCACAGAGGGGCCTGAGGCCTCCATCCTCAGCCACCTGCAGCGTCAGGTCCTTGTGTGGATCTGGAACCAGGGTGCGCTCGCATCTGCTTTGTCCCAGCAACTGACAGCGCTTTTGCTGCACGCAGGGAAGAGACACCATAGCATTAAGGAGGTGCAGAAGTGCAAAGACGAGGCCAGGGGCCTCTTAGAGGAGACCAGGCCAGTGGAGGCTGAGTCCTCAAGCTCTCTGCATCTGCCAGAGTGACTGCCCAGCACATCCGAGCCCAAGCCCCTCCGCCTGGCTTAGTGATGCGGCTGCTGCGTCCCCTCCCCTGGACGTCTCAGGTACTCAGTGGGCTCCCTACATTCCCTGGGTGCCTTCAGGAAGCCACCCCAGTGTGACACTGTGGAATGGTACATGTCATCACTCCCCACTGCCACACCAGGGTCCATGTTATCATCCCTGTCTCACTCGAGAGCACGCGCGCCAGGATGGGCACCTGCCCACAGCGAGCAGGTGCACACAGGGGTGACCTCTACGGCATCTGAGGCTGAGGGCTGCTTTCTTCATCAGGAGAAAAAGAGGCCCCTTTCCAATCTCCCACAGTGGAGCTGATCAGCAGTGACAGGCAGGGCTCAGTCAGGTGTGGTCTGAGCCTGTCCCCCAGTGAAGCGTGAAGAGGGGGGAAACAGTTTAACTGGGGCTTAGAGGGCTTAGAGGTAGGGCCTCGGGACAGGTGGGGATGAGTCAGCAGGGTGGAGCTGCAGGACCGAGTCCTGGTGACTTTATAAAAACAAAGCAGGGGCCTGGCAGCATGGCTCAGGGGTAGTGAACTCACCCCTCATGGATGAGGCTGGAGTTTGCTCCCCAGAACCACACCATCAAAAGAGGAAAGAGAGACACATAGTTGCTTGTCTTTCATCATGCTGTGCCCTGTGCCACCTTGGGACTCTGCCAGCAAGAAGGTCATCACCAGACATGGTCCTTGAACATCCTCATTGTGAGCTGAATAAACTCTTTCCTTTATAAAGTTACCCGGATTCAGGTATTTTGATATAGCCATGAAAACCTGACTCGTATACTCACTAAAAGTGAAATATTTTGCAGAAAAGGAGGAAGCCTCCAAGAGGCTGACACATTCAGAGTCACCTGAAGCAAGTGGCAAAAGTTGGGGCTCAGACTTCACTGTAGAACAAGGATTGGCAAACTATGGTGTGTGGCCCACCACTAGCTGTTGTAAGTAAAGTTTTATTGGAACACAGTCATGGCCTTTTGTTGATGTTTTATCTGTGGCTGCTTCTGGGCTGTGACAGCGGAGTAGAGTGGTTGTGACAGAGACTGTGTTCCCCTGGAAGGCTCAAATATCTACTACCTGGCCCTTGTGGGAAAAAATGTGTTGGTTGTGATGTAGACATCTGTAAGGTCTTGTGTGGACAGTCCTGGGGTCCCGCGGGGCAGGTGCGCGGATCTGGCAGTCTGGATGATCTAGCAGCTACTGCTCATGAATGCAGGGCTGGGGGATGCTGTGGCCCAGGGCAGCCCAGCCTCCTGCGGACACGGGCACTTTCCACACATCCTCAGCTGGACGTGGGTGAGCCGCCCCTCTGCTGGGGCTGCTCCAACCCCACGTTGCCCACCCCTCCCTGGGGAGCTTCCGGAGTGCCTCCCACTGGCTGTGACTGATTTCCGAGTTTCCCTACAGAGGTTGCCCTGCAGCCCTTCCCACTGCTTGCGGGCTCTAAGCATGGCGCTGATGCCATCTCAGCCCCTGCACTCAGCCTGACACGCTTCCTGTGAGCAGGTATGACTACTAGGGCATGGCAGAAGTGATGCCACTTCCCAAGCTGTGCAAGACAGCTTCCTGGGGGCCTTGCTGTCGGTAGCCTTGTGAGTGTCTGAAAGCTTGGACGTCGCCATGCTGGGAGGAAGCCCACAGCAGGCCAGAGCCATCCTGGACCCACGTGGGTGCTGTGCACTGAACTGTGTCCTCCCCCAAAGGACACTGGGTCCTTGCGCTGTACCTTAGGCTGTGATCTGACTCAACAATGGGGTTTTCACAGAGGATCAGGTTAGGGGTGGCCATTAGGGTGGACCCTGACCCAATGCAACTGCTTCCTCATAACAGGAAAGTTGGACACAGACTGGAGATGGAGGCAGAGCCAGAGTGAAGCCTCTGTCAGCCCCAGAACACAAGGACAGCTGGTGGCACCGAAGGCCAGCAGAGAGGCCTGGAGCGGAGGCTCCTTCACAGCCTCTGGAGCAACCAGCCTGGCAGATGCGTTGGTCTTGGGCTTCGGCCTCCAGAATGACGAGTTCCTTTCTGCTGCGGAAGCCTCGGCGTGCAGTCCTCTGGTACACACACGCGTGCAGGAGACGGCCAAGGGTCTGCTCTCTGGAGGCACTGAGTTCTGGGGTGACATGCCCGCAAGGTGGGAGCCCAGGGCTCAGGGCGCATGCTTGTTGTATATTTGCTTGTGGGCCAAAGAATGGAGGCCGCCATTAGCCTCAGCCTCCCTGGACAGCCTGTCCCCAGGGATGGAAGATCTGGGCAGTGGCAGGCCACTCACTCGGAGCGATGTCAGCTTGCTCGCCTGCCTAGGAGCCCAGCAAAACCCCCTCTGTGATGCACTTCCTGAGGGAGCTGGAGTTGGGAAAACAGGAAAGTCAGTGCCTGTGTGTTTTATGGGCATCCAACCTGCACGGCCTGGAAGCCCAAAAGTACCCTGCCGACAGGGAGTCCTGCGCTTTCGCTCTCAGCCATGAAGGGCTGAGCGCGACCTCGTGTTCCGGAATTCTCCATGCTGCACGGAGCTGCTGTGGTGGCAGAGGGCAAGGGCAGGGCTGTTGAGGACTTTTAGGAGACCCCGGAGTCTCACAGCCAGTCCTTCTGTCCAGGCAGGTGGTCACTGGCATCATCCAGAACGGAGGGAGTTCGTTTTCCAAGAGCAGAGTGGACCCCTCAGGTTCCAGGTTCCCCCTCACTCTTTTTACCAGGACCTCAAGTGCATGGGGGAAGCAGAAAGAGCTACCCCTGGACAGGGCCTTACTGTGTCCTGGTCACAGCTGCCAACGAGAGAGACGCCAGGTCGGAGGTGGAAGCCCAGGCAGGGCATGGCTTCCCCAGACGTCGGGGCCTGAAGTGGCTGGGCGGGGCTTTGCGCTTAGCTGGGGACTGCAGAGCAGCATCTTGCGCCAACACCAGGCCAGGCGCAGGGCACCCCGAGGCCCAGGCGCCCCAGGACAGCAGGGAGCCAATCGCTGCTGGGGGACCCGGCCTCTTGACTCCGGGCCACTGCCTCCACATGTCCTCTAGCTGTGCCCTATACAGGGCTAATTCTATTGAATTTATTCAAAATTTTTAAATCCCATAAACACCGATTCTACGGTCAGCCCTCTGAATTCAGAAACGATTGTCTCCCGACCGTGCTTTCTCTCCTGGCCAGCTGTTTGTGTCACCCTCTCCACTCGTCCCTACCTTTGTACACATCCTTGGAACTCTTCACTGTTCTGGTCAAACACGGGTTCTTTTCGTTTCTTTTACGAGTATTTCTAGAATCCATATTTTACAAAATGAAGGAGCATGGCAGTCTCTGGATACTTTTGTAGCTTGCTTTTAAACAGTTTCCCAAAGGACCCAGGGCTTGCATTGCTCTTGGGGATGGGGGGCCACAGGTTTGCCCCACTGCACCAGCCTCGGAGCTACAGGGGCCCCCCGATTCAACAGGTGAGCGCCGCCCACAGCCAGCATAAGCGGTTGGTTTCTGTGAGCCTGGGTGGGACGAGGTCCGCCTCTCCTGATTTAAGCCATGCTAACCCAACTATGAAAATCTGCATTTTCACTTGTATTGTTTCCCCCTGAGTCAGAAACGCATTTCTTGAGCTCAACAGAACATGGAAGTCTGAAAAAAGCCCCCGCCTCCTGCAGAGGATGTGAGCTGGCGGGCTGCCAGGTCGGACTTCGCCCCTTGTAAATACCTCCCTTTCCCGTTAGGAGCCGGAGATAAGCTGCCCGGGTTCTGCGCAGAGGGCGGTGTCCTGTGCATCTGCTGGAGGCCCGGGACCCCAAGGTCAGCTGCCCGTCCAGTCACCCGCCATTGTGCCTCACTCTTCTCGGCAACGCTGAGGGCTCAGCGTGGACTGAGAGAACCTGTTTCTGATCTCAGTTTTAAAGCTGCTGGCGGCCGGGTCCAGTAAGTCCTGCACTAGGCCAGCACCCCTGGTGCACTCTCCCTGTGTCCCCACCTTCTCGGTCGCCTCCTCCAGCCCTGGGCCCCAGCCTCTCGAGGGCTCTCCGTGAGCGTGTTGGGTCCTTCTTCATTGCTGTTGGCCACATGGGCCTGTGTCCAATGGGTGCACGGCTGTCGAGGTGCCTACAGGTGCAGGGGCTGCGACGAGCCTGGCGCTCCTAGCACCTTGGATAGTCTGATCAGGTGAGCTCTCCACAGCCGAACCTGTGGTGTTACGGAAGAGCAGGAGCAGTACCAAGCCCACCTCTCCCGCGTGTGCCACCTCTGGGCGGCACTGCTGCCTGCCCTTTGGGCCGGGAGGGCCGAGCAACTTCTGAAAGGTGATGGCAGAGAGGCCCGGGGATCTGACTCCTGGGCTGGAGAGCGGGCGGTCAGGGTCGCTGGCCTGGGCTGACTCAGGGTTGGGCCTGAGAAGCTGGCTGTGAAGTCCTGGCACGGGCCCTCGAGGCCCCTGCCGAGGCAGGAAAATCGCACTCACAGAAGTCACACGCGAGGTTCCACTGGGAACAGCGCGAAGCACTGCAAAGGGAAGCACGGGGAAGTGAGTCTGCTCTCTGCTGGGCAAACTCTGGGGACACACCCTTGCCCTGTCCCCTGCGTCCTGCCAGATGCACCTCGGTGCTGCTGCATCCAACGCGGCAGCCTGGGGACGCCCAGCTGATGCCTCTAGAAAGGGGGCAGCCGTCCTGGCCGCCGTGCTTGGTCGCACACCCTTATTTACACGGTCAACAACCTGAAGGGCAAGGCCGGGGCGCCCGCTGGTTACAAGAGGGCATCAGGAATCCGTACGACCAGCCCCGGTCCACAGCTGGTCACCCCGCTCAATGCCCAGCTCCGCTCAGGCCATCGTCCACGAGCGCCCCTGGGGTTCTCAGCCAGGAGCAAGGCCTGGAGACATCATCCCAACTTGGGGTGAGCGGGTCACTGGCATCTGGGGAAGAGGCCAAGGGAGCTGCCCTTGCACCTGAAGTGCACAGGTTGGTCTCGGAACAAGGACAAGTCCCACCCCACAGGCCGTCTTCCCGAGGTGGGGAAGCCACTGGCTGCATTAACCTGGTTCGGGAGCACAGGGACCTCGGCTGCCCCACCCTCCCGGCCCAGTGGCTTAACAGAGGAAGTCAGCTGCAGACGCCACAGTGTGCAGGGGCTGGGGCAACCTTCAGGCTGCTCTTCTTTTTCACTTGAAGGTGACACAGACTTGATGTTGGTCTCATGTGGCATTTGCCACACCCATGCCACCAGAGCCCCCTTATCTCCACTAAAATCAGCCCCTGACTGCCACCTGAGACTGTCCCTCTCCACCAGGGCAGTGTGCTCTGGATGACCTTTGGGAAACTGCTCAGAAGAGGGTCCCTTCGCGGCCTTGGCTCTTGGCTTCCACAAGCAAGATCCAGGTAAATGCAATCCCAGGTCCCCTGTTGTCACTTCTCCCGGTGACACCGTTCCCCTAGCATGTACCTGGCTGAGTCCATTGTTCCTTTGGGTTGGGCAGCTGTTTTCACAACACTTGGCATTGTGGACCAGGAGGTTGAGCACTTGCCAGGTGGAGCCCTGGATTCTGTGGACCCCACGGTGGCCTTGGTGTCACCACCCTCCGCTTTCAGTGACCTGGCTGAGGATCCCCTGTGGATTCCCCGGGGCAGGATGATCGCCATGCTGGGAACACGTGTTCATGAAGTCGGGCCCAGTGCTGGTGGGAGCCTTTGAACTCTGCTTCCCTCTCTGTTGATCTGCATGGGCGGCCAAATAGCAGCTGTTGACGTTCTTACCCTCCTGGAGGTCAGAGGTCCATGGTTCAGGTGTGAATGTGCTTGGCTTCTCCTGAGGCCTCTCTCCGCTGCCTTCCATTGTTCCCATTGGGTCATCTCAGCGTGTCTCCTCTTCCTATAGGGACCCCAGTCTGAAGACATCATGTCACCTCTTTGGAGACCCTCCAAATGGGGTCACCAACTGAGCATGGGAGATGGGACTTCAAATACAGGCTTTTGGGTGGGGACACAGTTTAGCCTGTGACACCCTCCTGGCCCACTGCACTGTGGTCCCTCTCCAGGGTAGCGGCTATGGCCTCCTGAGTTCCCTGCCATCCACCCAGTCTGTTCTCTGCCTGTATCTGCAGAGCCTGTGACCTCCTCTTCAGCTCCAAACACCTGTGGTCACCCTGGGCTGCTCACTACTTCGTCCCTTCCTGTCCTCCTCGCCAGCCTCCTGACCTCCCTACTGTCCATCCATCCAGGACTTTGGCTCTTACTGTTCCTCCTGTCCCCAGATCCACGAAGCTTCCCTGGTCACCTCCTCCAAGCTTTGGCTCCAGCCTCACCTTCCTGGCCAGGAGTGTGACCACTCCATTCAACACTGGACGGGTGCCCCTTTCTTGCTGCGGCTTCCTCCCACATCCCTTCTCAACATCCATCGGCCACCGTGGCTTCCTTCCTACTTAGCATCGGTCACTGAGGCTTGGGTACGGCAGCAGCTGGACGTAGAAGGACGTGCCCAAAGCCACGCAGACTGGGGACGAAGCACAGCTGTCCCCTGCTCTGTGTGGCTGTGCAGGTCACTTCACCACTCTGAGCTCATTCTCTCAACTGTGTGAAGCAAGGATGATGTCAGTGGCTGCGGGACTTGGTCTGGGGCGGCGGGGAGGCAGAAGGGTCCTCAGTGCTGCCAGGCATCCGCACGCACGTGTGTGATGTTTCCACAGAGGGCGTCGCCACTCCATGCTCAGGTAGAGGAAAGGCGTCTGCCGTGGAGATGCGGATAAACGCTGAGCGTGGGGCTCACGGTACTGGCGGGGGCTTGGCGGGGTCCTGGCACCCCAGCAGGCTGGAGGGAAATCGGATGGTATGGAAACTTCCGGTGCCCGTAAAGTAAAAGCACAGCCAGTACTCAGCCGATTACCGCTGTTTCTGAGAGCAAGAAGTTGCTCCTGGGTAAAAACTGAAGAGCTGAAACATCGGGCATGGAGTTGTCACCAGGATGCGAACGCAGATGTCCACGTGGTGGGATGGCAGCGTACAAGGCTCGGTGCACTAGAAGAACACGGCACGGCACATTTGCCATTTGCTCAGCTTGCATGAGCGCCACAAGTCTTGACGGACGCTTCCCGGAGGGTGCAGGTTCCTTGAAAGGAAAGGCTGTGTGGCCCGGCGAGGCCATCCCACCCTCGGGCAGTGTCCTTTCATCCGTCCAGGCCTTCTTTCCGGTACCGTAAACGTCCACTTTCTCCATAAAAGCTCTGGGCTCTCTAAGGGTGGTTCCCAACACGTCGCGGTAGTGATGCGTTCACACGCAGCCTCCCCGGAGCTGTCTGTGCGCAGACACAAAAGCTGCAATGACACATGACAGGTGACAGGGAGGAGGTGGGAGGAACCCAGGTCCGCACTTTCTGGTGATATCTCGCATTTCTCCCTGGCTCCCTGGCTCCTCGTAGCCCACATCCTTCTCTGGAAGGTCCCCACCCTGACTCTCCCAGCAATGGTGTCAGGCCTCTGTCCTCCTGAGGACCTTGCTGTAGAAATGAGTGAAACAGAAACCACCAAGCCAGGCTGGGCTGGCTATTAGGGCTTTCCGTGTGGCTCAGGGCCGCCTGACGGGTACAGCTCCAGGCATCTGGGTGGGGTGGATATGTCCACCTGGGCACATCAGGAAGGGGCACCCTCTGTGGGTAGCCCCACCTGCCAGCTCAGACCCCAGATCTGTGCCCCAGGAAGCTGCGCTGCTTGTGGTCCCTGGAGCTCCGGCTGCCCCTGCAGTCCCAGCACGGAACCTTAGGTTCACCTGTCCTGCTGACAGTGCTCTCCCTGCCGGCCTGGCTTCATGGTGGCCAGGGGAGCTGGTGTGTGTCCCCGAATATCTGAAAGTGTGCAGAAAGAGAAATGCTTTGGAAGGAAAAAGACAAAGACTGGGCAGGGACGGGATCAGCTGGCACACGTTGGTAGCTTTGCAAGGGGCCGTGAAGAACAGAAACAGTAACAGCAAATGTTCTGGGGCCCACCTGGGCCAGCTCTGTGGGGTAGCTCATCTCACAGCTCCATTAGTCCAACCAATGACCATGTTGGGTAACTTCCATTGCTAGCCCCAGTTTACAAATGAGGGCCGGGAGGTACAGAGAGGTCAAGCGCCTTGCCCCAAGTCACACGGCTGGTTGTAAAGGTGCTGGTTCCAACTCGGTCTGTTCTTCTGCAACATCAGTGCTTCTCTGCTATGTATCAGACTCAACACCGATTCGTGGGATGTGACTTTTTATCTCCTGGATCATCATTTCCACAAAACGATCACTTGCCTTCCCTTGCAAGAGACAGACAAGGATTGTTGATCAGCCTTAAAAAGAGTGGAGGAGACTGAGAGTCCGGACAACTGCCCACTCCAGTGCTCCCTGTGTTAGTCGTTGGTCCTCTTGGAACTTTAGTCTCTACATTGAGGTGGGCATGCTTCATGAAGGCCGGGGTTCCTTTTGGCTCTGAAATTCTGGGACCCCCATTTGCTAATTGGGAGTTTTTAGTTGTTATCTCTTTGAGCCTCCATAACTGCACCAGTGCACTTGCAATGATTATCGTCAGTGATGATTGAACGAGACAGTGTCCAGAGCTGCCCTTGGCACACAGGCTCAGACACACATGGATGAGCCTCCCGCCTCCACACAGCAGCCCTGGCATCTTGGGGGCTGAACACATGGAGCCGTCCTCCCTCCCTCCCTCCCTTCCTTCCTTCCCTCCCTTGCCCTCCCTCCCTCCCTCCCTCCCTTCCTTCCATCAATTTTTATTTAGCTTTTCCTGTGGCTTTCGTTGCTCTGACACTTCATGTGTACGTGGTTCTGGGGTTCAAACCTGCATCCTCACACATGCCAGGCAAGCGCTCCCAACTGCATTTCTTGCTTCACAGCAACCTAGTGCCAGAGGGGCTTCTCCTGGGTCTCCTCCTCCTGGGACCTCTCCCTTCAGCAGGTGGGGAGGAGAGGGCCGGGGAGGACATCAGGACTGCACGGTCAGGCCCGGAAGGGGTCCACAGCAGGTTTGTCACATTCAGCTGATCTCAGCTCGGTCATGCTTTGCCCAACACAGAAGAGGCTGAGAAACGTGAAGGGCTGAGTGCCCTGGGGGAAAGGAAGCTGATTCCAGGAGCCAGGTGCTGGAGAAGAACAGTCACAGGGGAGGGTGAGGCTCTGCCGGCCGCCATCCTATGCTCTGAAAGGGGAGGCCCCTGGGAGCGTGGCCAGCCGTCGTCTACACGCGTGCAAGTGCGTGTGCCTGAAGGTGCATGCACAGGTGTGGGTTCCTCGCAGCCAGAGCCGACGCGTGGCTGCTCACACAGGGCCACAGGAGGGAGGCAGGGGAAGGAGGCCAGGAGGGTCCAGCTCGGAACCAGCCACCTCTCGGAGTTAGGAGGATCGATTTCAGGGGACTTTTCCAAAACTCCATCTAAACAGCTGCTCCTCAGTTCAGTCCACCCAGGAGAGGGAGAGGGGAAATTTCCACTGGCTCCTGCTACTCCTCGGCCAGTCGTTCACCTCATGATTCATTGGGCCTTTCTGGGCTGTGCATGGATGGCCCCGAGGCAGCACCCATTGTCACAACCGAGCGTAGCGTGGACACCACAAGGTATCTGCAAAACTCAGGTGGAAGCAGAACTGGCTGCCCCAGGGGTGCCTGGAGCCAGGGCACAAGGACCGGGGAGGCCAGGAGAATCTGAGTAGCTTGGAAAGTTGTCTGACGCAGGTGTCACCCCTGCCCGGCTCATGGGAACCAGCAGTGAAGACCACTTGGTCCCCGCACCCAGGGCGGGCGATCCTGGCCTGCACTGCGGCTGACCTCCGGAGGGAGGGAGGGCGTGTGCTCTCGGCCAGCTGGGGGCCCATCATCCCTCACCAGCAAGAGCAAATCCCTGTGGCTTCCTCCTGGAGGCTGTACTGACAGGGCCTCCCTGGGGTGCCTCCTAATCCTGGGATCGCAGAAGCTTTTAGGCTCCCTGGAGCAATTTGTAAGCTGCCCGACTGGCAGCCAGCCCTGCACAGACTTGCCCGTGTGTGTCCCAGGTTGCTCCTAGAACCTGGGGGCTGGATGCGTCCAGGGTGAGTGCTCACCTCCTCCAGCCCCAAAGTCAGAGGCCCCTGAGTCCAGACCTCGAAACACACGGCAAGACCCACAGGGGCAAGGCTGGTGCTTCTGTGCCACCCAAAGCCTGGGGAATGTGGGGGGATGGCCCCCACCTGGGACTGTTGTGTAAATGTGGATTCGGAGGGCCCAGTGTGGGGGCTCCGGGCTGCACCTGACCACGAGTGACCTTGGGCAACTCAGTCCTTTGGGGTAGACCAAGTCTTGCCAGGTGGAGGTGGCAGCAAGGGCCGCTCCTCCTTCCACCACCCGCTCTGTCCCCATGGCCACACCCTCACAGCTCCATTCTGTCCCAGCTTGGGCCCACCCGAGACACCCCTCAGTTCAGTCAACTGAACTCACATTCAGCTCTACCCCTCCTTCCCCTGCGACCAGGAGAGGCCCACGGCTGTGGAAGGGGAGCGGCTGTTGGGACCCTGAAACTCCTCTATGACGTCTCTTTTCTGTCCACTAGCTGGACACAGATCCAGGGCAAGACTCTAAGACCCTAGAAACTCGTCTACACAGAGCTGGACCATGTACCCACTGCCCAGGACAGCAGAGAGGGAGAACCTGCCTTGGGGTAGATCCTGAAATTGGGTGTCACTGGTTCCTGCATTTAGCCTACAGCAATGCTTGCTGTAGAGAACTTGCGCTCTCAGCCTCTCCCCACCTGTGTGCCGGGCTAGCCGGGACTGCGCTGAGCTCAGATGGGCAGCTGTGGAGCTGTATGGGGCAGGGCCGCCCTGGTCTGCCGTCACTCAGCACTGCTGGACCCTACAGGAGGGAGAGTCATACAGTCGTGGGGTGGCGTCTGCAGCCCCAGCAGCCTTTGCCAGCACCCAAGCCCTGCCCTGGTGGGCTGGCCTTTCCTTCTCTCTGCAGATCCATCTCCAGCCTGCTCACAGGGGCTCTGAGCAGGGTCACCTGTCCCTCTGGCCGCCTGTTGGGGCAGGGCCTACAGGAGACCGGTGGGTGGGACAAGGGCAGTCTTTCTTTTTCTTTCTTTCTTTTTTTTTAGAGAGAGAGAGAGAGAGAGAATCAGTTTTTATTGAGTTTTTCACATGGCTTTCGTTGCTCTGACACTTTGTTGTGTATGTGGGTGCTGGGATTTGAACCTGTGTATTCGCGCATGCGGGGCAAGCACTGTAACTGCAGAGCCACCCCTCCAGCCCCTGTGGACAGCATTTCTGTACCTGCAGCTTCCAGCTTCTGTCTTCCATAGCTCAAGGCTCCCAGGGGCCTCTGGCCCTCTGCTATGAGTCACTGCAGCTCCCTGGGGCTGCTCTGTTTGGCTCTCTCCACGTGCACAGGTAATTCTCTCACCAGTGGTCTCTTCAACCAACAGGGATCATGCACTCTCCTGGGGACCCAATCATTGCCTGGGCCCTCTCTTGGCTAAGGCAACAGAGCCTCTTTGCCCCCTGTGGTGGTGCAGGAATTGGCAAAGGGACGTTAGAGAGTGGTAGAACTTCCACAAGGCAGAGAAGCGGACTTGGGAGCCTGGGCGATCTGATCATGGGACCAGGCTGGCACCACCAGTGCTGGGCTTGGAGGTGTGGTGTGGACCCCAGCACCAGATGCTGCTACCACGTGACCCAGGGAGCAGGGTGGTGTGCAGCTGCCCACTCTAGGAAGCAGTCTCCTCTCTCAGGCTTCCTGGCCTCCTGAGCTCCAGCCTCAGCAGTCTGGGTGCAGGTGGGGCATTGGCCTTGCTCCTGCCCCTTGCCTGTGCCCAGCTAGGGGTGCCCGTGAATGAGCATCCAGCACAGTGGGTGCTTGGGCACTCTCCCTTAGGCCTGCACCTCCTTCTGGCTCCCTCTGTGAAGTGTCACACTGAATGGGTCACTCTCCCTCACCTGCAGGGGGCTTAGCCACTAGGGGAGGTCAGCAAGCAATGGGGTGGGGGTGTAGAGTGTCCCTTTAGCTAGCTGCAAGCTATGTCCCTCTGAGAAGGGCCCTGGCCTCTCCCCCCACCCAGCCCTCCCTGTGCCTGGGGTTCTAGAACCCTCCCCCAGCCAGACCCTCATCCCAGTGGTGGTTACTCTTTGTTCCCTGATATTCCTGTCACAGGGAGAAGGTAACAGGACACCTTGGGTTCCGTCCATGTGCTAAACTCTTCAGGTCACCATTTAAGAGGGACCCTTATGAGAGTCATTTCCCACAATCCCTTGCAGCAGTTTGCAGCCTTGTGATAGTTTTGGCCAATGAGGAGTAGAGGGAGTGTCAAGTGACACCTCTAGACACCTCCTTAAAGTGCAAGGAGCGAGCTGCCCTGCCACAGCCAAGAGCAGCCTCGGAAGATTGTCGGGTCCCGGAACGGGACAACCACATCAGGCAAAAAATAGGGAGAGCCAAATAAAGGGGTGGCCTTCAGTTAATAATAATGCATCGATGTTAATCTGTGCTCTAACCCGTACTGAAGAAGAGGCTCAGGACTGGGGAAACAGCATGGGCACTGGGAAGCTAACGCGCTTTCTCTTAACGGAACAGCAAGGACTTTCCTGTCTGCTCTTCCCCCTGCTCTTGCAGGGTGGCCAGAGCTCAGCAAGCCGTCTGGGACCCTGAGGACAAAGGCCTTGCTGGGGAGGCTGGAGGGAGCCTGCTTCTCCCAGCTTCACGGAAACATCACTCAGGTCTGGGCTCTCTCTCACGCGGAAGAACAAATGTGTGTTGGAGCCGCCAGTTGCTGATTCGTAGGTTTCTGTTTCCGTGCAGAGGTGCCTTGCTGTGGTTTGGATGAAAGGTGTTCCTCAAAAGCTCAATATGCAAGATAAGGCAAAATGGCTGAGAGGTGACAGGGCTGGGTTATGAGAGCCCTGCCCATGTGGAGTTAATCCCAACAGGAATTAACTGAGGCAGGCAGGGAGTGGCTGGAGAGGGTGGGTCCCTGGGGAACTGCCCTTAGGGTATATGCTTTGTATCTGGCCTGGAGTCCCTCTGCTTTCTGGAACCATGCCTTGACCCACTTCCCCCCACCACACTCTTCCTCCCTGAGCTTCACCTTCACCATGAGCCCTAAGGAATGAGCTGGACTTCCACAGACTAAGACCTCTTAAACCATGATCCCCAAAATAAACTTTCCCTCCTAAAATTGTTCTTGTCAGGCCTTTTATTGTAGCAAAGAAAAAGCTGACTAGAACAAATTGGTGCCAGGAGTGGGGTTGTTGCGGTGGCTAACCTGACCATGTGGTGCAGAAGTTTTGGGAGCTTATTGGAATTTGTGGGGGGATTTTGGGAAGTGTGGTGATGAGGGTGCTGTGAGCAGAGCTTACTGGGTGATTCTGGTGGGAGTTTGGAAGAACAGAATGCCTGCAGGACTACGCTGAGTAGACTGGGTTCAAGAGGCTTCAGAGGAGAGGGAGGACCCTCCTGGAAACAGGACGAGAGGCTATTGTGGTAGCTATGGCTAAGAAGTTGTCTGTGTTTTGTCCATATCCCGAGACCTTCTGTGAATCCGATTTTACAAGCGATAGACTTCTTAATCTGGCAGCGGAGATTTCTAGGCAGCACAGCGTTCAGGTGGAGGCATGGGTATTGCTGGTGGCTTTCAGCTAAGTTTATTGCAGTACTTAGGAGCAGAAAGATTCGAAAAACTTGGACTTAAAAGATGGGAGTAAAACTGGGGCTAAAGAAATGAGAATTGTTAAAGACATTACAGCCACTAAAAATATTCTAAAGACTTTGCCAAGAGGAAAAAAAAAGAAAGAAAGAAAAATGGCTTGGGCATCTCAGGAATTGGCAAGACCACATCCATCTCAGGTGCAAGGGAGTAAACATTTCTTTGAGAAGAGATCAGTGGGGCACCCTCCTTGTCCAAGGGGCCCTAGGGAGGTTTTTCGTGTGCTCAGCCACCCAGGTACTCAGAGGCTGCTGCATTCCTGGTCCCTCGAGGCCTGGCGACTGCTCGGGATGGTGGCAGACCTTGGTGGCAACCGCGTGGTGCTGGTTCTGCAGGATTGCAGGATGCTGGAGTTAGGGGATCATGGAGGCTTCCACCTGGTTCCAAAGGAAGGCCTGGGAGATCAGGCTAAGGGCCCCAGGGCTGGAGTCCCTGTGGGCAGCCCCTGAGAGGGGATGGGTGATGTGAGAAGGAAGCAGAAGCTGCGAAGGAGACCCCTAAGATTAAGAAATGCCAGTGCCTTGAGAATCCGCCCAGGAAGCTGTGGGATCCAGCACAACCAACAGCACAGCCGGCCCCAACTGAGCAAGGTCAGGGGTGGAGCTGCACAGGCCTTTGTAGAGAACTCACTATGCCAGTGCTCCGGATGGGGACCTGGAGGCTCAGGACTCGTTTGCCCGCCGGATTTCAGTCTTGCTTCAGTCCCACCCAGCGTTCCATGGCCCTGCTTTTCTGAATGGGAATCTTTGCCGTGTCTGTGCCGTTGGACTGGGAAACTTGCTTGGATTTCTACAGGAGTTCACCGTGTGAGTTGCCTCGAGGCTCAGAGGAGACTTTGGACTTGAACTTTGGGCAATCTTGGAACTGTTGAGACTCTGGGGACTCTCGGAAAGGGACTAAGTATATTTTCATTGTGAGATTGTCGTGAACTGTTGGGGGCCGGGGCGGAATGATACAGGTTTGGTGAAAAACTCAACATGTGAGAGAATGTGAAGGCTGGGGGAAACGAGTGGGCTGTAAGAGCCTTAACCCAGACAGTGTGTAATCTCGATAATAACTGGAGGCTGGCAGGGTGAGGCTGGAGGAGGTGGGGTGTGGGGCGGGCCTTCGGGATGCAGATCAGGAGCAGATTCTCTCTGATCCCCGCACCCCAGCCTTCTGCCACGATGTTCAACCTCCCCTCGAGCCCCAAGGAATGGAGCCAGCAGCCCACAGACTAAGACCTCTGAAACTCTAAGACCCCCAAATAAACTTTTCCTCCTAAAATTGTTTTTGTCAGGCCTTTATTTGCACCAACGAAAAAGCTGACTAGAACAGACCTGATCTCAGTAAAGGCTTCTGTCTTTTTAAATGAATTCTGACCTCAGTGAAAGTCCTTTGGGGCGATAGTCCCATACGACATGACGTTGGGGCCCAAGTGGCCCTCCGACATCCTGGTGTCAAAGGTTTGGGCCCACAGAGCCCTGATTCATGGCTGCCCCATTCCAGCTTCTCAGAAACCGGCCAGCCGCTCGCAATGGCACTTTGGAACTTCTCCAGTTCATCCAGATAAGGCAGAGCGTGGCAGAGGGTGTCTGAGGTGCTGGACGGGCCTGGGGGCTGGTGTGGATTCTGAAGTACATGGCAGAATTCATACGTCCCATCAGCATAACGTGATTTACTTTGCTATCCTGCCCTGAACAGACGTCAGATGGGCAGAAAGTGCGGTGGGAGGAACATCGGTGTGAATTATTGCATCTGAAAGGAGGGCGTATCGTAAACGTGCTGAAAGAGCAAGCATGTATTTACGGCTTGAGTGCTGGTAATCGCATCTCCTGTCTGACTCCCCGTGTGAGGTGGTCAGAGCCTCTGCCGTCGGGAATGTGCCTTTCTAACAGGCACGGTGGGAGCTGGCCAGCTGGCTGAGAGCTGCCTCGGGTGGCACTGGTCCCAGCACTGAGGACCCTCAGTGGTGGGCAGTCGGCATCCTGCTTCCTGGCCAGGCAAGACCATTGTACCCACTGCATGGATGATGAGACTGAGGCCTGGAGAAGAGGACAGTGGTGGAGTCTGTCCTGAAGCTCCATCTCCCAGCTCCCAGGTGGACACGGTCACTGGGGACTGATGGTATCATTGCTTTTTAATTTTTATTTATTTTTGGTACCAGGATTCAACCCAGAGGTGCTTCACCACTGAGCCACATCCCCAGCCCTTTTTATTTTTTATTTTGAGAATGGGTCTCACTAAGTTGCTCAGGGCCTTGCTAAGTTGCTGAGGCTGGCTTTGAACTTGTGATCCTCCTGTCTCAGCCTTCCAAGTTGCTGGGATTACAGGCGGGCACCACCGCACCCAGTTCATTTGCTTTTTATAGCCAGGAGTCCGGGCCTGGGATAGGACACACAGGGTGCCCCTGGAGGAGCCAGTCCTCTGCAGACTGCTGCGCTTACTGCCCTTGAGACGTCCGGTGCCACCGCCTCTGCCCGGCACAACCCCCTTCCTATCCTCGCTCCTCTGACCCTGCCTCCCTCCTGGGTCACCCCATGTGTGCTGATCTGTCTGACATCCAGAGAGAGCAGGTCTCCCTTCCTCTGTGGGTGGATGTGGTGGTGGGAAATGGGTGACTGTCATCTGTGGCTGAGTCGGGGGCGAAGGCCAGGGCAGGATGCATTTCCTGGGTGGTGACCACTTAATGAGGTGAAGCATCGCGTGTGTGTGGGCATGCTTGTGAAACCGTGTGCACGTGTGTGTGGTCTGGATGTAAGGCACAGACCAGGCTGTTGGGGACCCATGCACACTTCAGTGCCCCCGTCAGCAAAGCCGCTTCCCACCCCCACTTTCAGGGGGCTCCTGAGGCTCCAGGGTCTTCCTCGTCCTGGTGCTGACACAGCCTCTACAGCCTTGTCCTGGTGTCTCTGAGGTGCCGGTCACATGGGTGGGGCTTTTCCTTGGTCACCCTGGGATCTGTGCCTAATGCTGGGCCTGCTCAAGTCACTGCCAAGAAAGAACCAAGGAATAAACACCTCGCTGCGAGGCTCCACGCATGGAGTGGAGGAGCGTGCAGAGCTCGTTTTGGGGCTCGGGGGGTGGGGGCTTGCAGGCAGCCCCACTAGTGTGGCCTGCAGGCTCGGGGCTCCTAGGCAGGGTCTCGGCACCTTCCCCTCCCTCCACCCGCGCCTTGGACCTCCATCCCGCAGCTCAACCCTCCAGGAGGGCACAGAGGGACAGGGCCCTCATCCCCAGGCTCCTCACACCCTGTCACATGCTCACAGCCCCAACCCTGCGCTGAAGCCCTGTGCCCAAGAAAACCTGGAAACAGCGCTGGCGGGAGTGTCAGCCTGGAAGCCAGTCCCAGAGGAGGTGGGATCCACAGCCCCTGCGCAGAGTGGCTGCGGTGAACGGCCTGAGGGCTGCGAGAGGCCTCTGCATTTGGAAGTGGCTGAGCAAGTCAGAAGAATTCTACTTTGCGACATGAAAATCATTATGAGATTAAAAGTTCAGTGCCAGTAAATGACGTTTTCTAGAGACAGGGCCAGGGCCATCTGTTCATGGACGGTCGAGATGGCTTGGGGCTCAGGGTGGGGGCATGCGGCAGCCCCACTGGCCTGGCCTGCAGAGCCTCGGACCCTCACTCTGCCTTTCCCGGAAAGTGGCGGCCGACCCGCCTCCAGGGACCAGGCCAAGGCTGCCCTGCAGGCGCTCCCTGCGGCCGTGAAGGAGTCCCGTCCTCACCGTCCTCGGAGTCAGAGGGCCTTGCGTGGCGAGGCTTCCTGGGGCCCACGGCTGGCCCTTGGAGCATGCTTGAGGAGCACGTTGGTTCCTTTCATCTCCCCAAATCTGGAAGCAAAGTCCTTGCCTGTGAAGCCCCCTCTTGCCTTGAAGGTGGATTGAAAGCCGGCTTCTGCTCATGACCCTCAGTTCTGCTGCCTAAAATACTCCTCCAGGGTGCTGGCGAGGGAACGGTCCACTTCCTGTGACTGCTCCGCTCACAGTCTCCAGAATAGCACGGCCCTGTTCACACCTGCGCTGTCCAGCGGCCCTCGCGAGCAGCAGGGAGACCCGGGGTCCATTCAGAGCGGAGCTTTCCAGCCTCCAGTGTGAAGTTGGGGATCTCAGGAAATCACTGCTGCTCCTCTCCTCACAGCCTCGGGACGCTGCTGCGCCTGCCCCTCGCAGCCCTCAATGCCCCATCTGAGCCGATCGACAGCCTCCTGCAAAGCTTTTTTTTTCTTTTAAAGAGAGAGGGACAATGGGAGAGAGAAAAAGAGAATCAATCTTTTATTTAGTTTTTCCTGTGGCCTTTGTTGCTCCAACACTTCTCTGTGTGCGTGGTGCTGGGTTTGAACCCACAGACTTGTGCATGCAAGGCAAGCACTGTAGCCATTGACCCACCAAAGCTTTGAGGAGACACGAAGCTGAGTATTTCCCTCTTCTAAGATGGCCCGAGGAGATGTCCGGGCGAGGGGACCACAGACGATGTGCTTAGTTCAGTCAGCCCCAGAGCTGGTCCACAGCCAAGAGAAGGCGGTGAGGGGGGAGGAGCACAGTCCCTAAGACTGTGTTTCTTTGTCACATTGCAGGTGTCCCCAGGAGAGGAGGGAACATGCAGGCTGTTCGCACATGAAACACCTCATGTCACCAGCAGCTTCGATTCCGGCAACGTTTGTGGCTCCCACCGCAGGTCTCGCTGGTGCAGCGAACCCTCTGTCACCTGTGATACAGGAGGCAGAACAAGGGCCCCTGGGGGGACAGGACTTGAACCCAGGTTTCCTGGCTCCCGGTCAGGCCAGGCTCTTCCTCTGTAGATGGTGAACTCCCCCAGGGCAGGCGAGGTCTCCTGAGCTGCAGTCTCCACGCCCCTGCAGCAGCACTCCCTATGCGCCTCTCCAGTCTGGAGCAGACCGCTTTCCCGACCCCTCCAGCCTGCATGGCCTCTGCCTCCTCCCGCCCCCTGCTCTCTACAGGTTACTGGGAGCTCATAACCCGCCCACCGTGCCTGCTGCTTAAGGTAGAGGCATTTTGAAAACTCTTGGTTAGTGAACGGATAATACACGCCAAACATTCACAGTTTAAAAGCATTCGCAGAGGAACTGGAGGGGTATCATGCTTGCCCAGTGTGGGCGAGGTCCCGGGTTCGAACCCCAGCACCACATATACAACCAACTGGTGGAGCAACAAAAGCCACATGAAAAACTAAATAAAATTGATTCTCTCTTTCTCCCTCTCCCTCTCTCTCTTTAATAGCAGCTTCTGCCCCCAGGGTGGTGGTCACCAGTGCTGTCCTCCGCCCACTTCCAGCCTCGCCCCTGGCACCCATACATGCACATTTCCTGGCTCCCCTGTGGCTGAGATCATGTGGCGAGTGCTGGTGGGCAGCAGTGACCATGGTTCTTCTGGGATGGAGGAACCACACATCTGCTCAGAGCCCCTCACCTCTCCTCTGGCAGCCAGCAGGAGAGAGGGGACTCTCCGGGCCACCTTGGTCCTTGAGCAGTGTGTGAGCAGAGGACACTCATTAGCCCATGATGTTCTTGCACAGGTGGGAAGCAAAGCCCTGGTGGCCCTGAGATTCTGGGGCCGTCTGTTACAGCAGCATAGCACAGCCTCTCCCGACCAGGCACCAGTCTCCTGTTTGCTCTTTAAGGGGCTCCCCCAGCAGCATTTCCTTGGGACTTCTTCCAGATGCAATCAAACACACAAGAAAATACATCCTAGCACACAGTGCATGCTGTTCTGTCTTGCTTTTTCCCCTCTGCACATATCTAGGAGAAACTTCCAATCCACACATAAACACCTGCTCCACTCCACTCAAATGTCCACTGTACTGGGTATAAACAGCACCACTCCTGGGACATCTCATTTCTAGTCTTTTGCTATTAAAAACAGTGCTGCGCTGGGCACAGTGACACACGCCTGTAATCCCATCTGCTTGGAAGGCTGAGGTAGGAGGATCACAAGTTTAAAGCCAGCCTCACCAACTCAGCGAGACCCTAAGCAACTTAGTGAGATCCTGTCTCAAAATTAAAAGGGCTGGGGATATTTCTCAGTGGTTAAGCCCTTCAGGTTCAATCTTTGGCATCCTCTCCACCCTGTGGGGAAAAAACAGTGCTTCAGTAAATAACTTTGTATGTCTGTGATTCCAGATTCATGTAATTATTTCTCCAGAGCAAATCAAGAGCTTCATTTTTCATTTGTAAAAACGGAATAATCAGGACATACGTGAGCAGCTTGCGTGGATTCGTGGGTTGGTACTGATGAGGTGCTCCAGAGGGTCACAAATGCTCCCAGATACATTAATCATAAGTACACAGACTGTGTGAGCAGGCAAATATCGTTTGTGGGTACAGAGTGGCATGAAAGCAGGTGAGGCAGAGTTCCCCCGGGGCCCTGTGGGGAGGAAGGACAGGGTGTTGGTGGTGGCAATCCTGCCCAGCTGTCATTGCTGGGTTCATCGCATGGGGCAGGTTGCCCTTCACCGCTCACCCTCGGCCATCCTCCTCTCTCATGGTCTTCCTTTCTTGGTCACCTACTGCATGTGACTCATTATGTTAGGAACAGGAAATGCAAGCTGAATCATACCCCAAAGCGTGCACTATTATTATCCCATCCTACTCTAATCAAAAATAAAATAACGCTATCTGGCGTGAGCCTAAGAGCACCTCCATGTTGCTGATCTTGCAAAGGAGAACAGAGTAGCAGGTGACGCTGTAGCCTGTGAGCTCACCGCCCTGAGGAATGTACACACCGTCTTCCTGCGTCTCCCAGGGCAGCCAACTCACTGGATCCCTCAAGTCCCCTTTGTTTTCCAAGGAAGCTGAGTCACTGGCCTCATGAAGCGCATGTGGTGAGGCAGTACCCTTGGATTTGCTCCTGAGCGAGTCTCTCAGCTCCCAGTCCGCTGCTGCGCGCTTCCTGCTGCCTCCTGGAACTCCCAGGTTAAACCTGCCAAATGGCATCCAACTGTTCCTCACGCACTTCACTTCATTTTATATCTTGCACTCTTACAAAATGATGTCAGAGTTGTGTGCTGATAACAAGCAAATGTCGAGAGATTTTATCTCAGGTCTGCAAAAGAAAGATACTTGAACTAGGTAGGGCTGTTAGGTAGGTGGGTCTGCTTGGAATCGCCAACATCATTATCACCACCACCCTTGCCATCATCACCATCATCTCCATCAACATCAGCATCAGCATCAACATCACCACCACCACTACCATCATCATCACCATCACCACTACCACCCTCATCACCATCACCATCACCACCACCACCACCATCACCACCACCACCACCACCACCATCACCACCACCACCACCACCATCACCACCACCACCATCATCACCATCACCATCACCACCACCCTCATCACCATCACCATCACCACCACCACCATCACCATCACCATCACCACCACCACCATTGTCACTATCACCATCACCACCACCTTTGTCACCATCACCGTCACCACCGTCACCACCATCATGAACATCTCGATCACCATCAGCAGAACATCACTGCCACTTCATCACCACTGTCCTCATCGTGACAACCACCACCACCATCATCACAGCCACCATTTATTTTGCATCTAGTATATGCTAAAATCTTGACATACTTAATTTCATTTAACCTTTGCAACAACTCTAAGAATCAGGTCAGTTAATTTTATTTTACAAAGAAGAAAAATAAAACTCAGATGATTTTGTAACTTGTAAAGGGAGACAAAAAGAAAACTTTTTAGTAGCAGGGCCAGCATTTCAAATTCAGGTCAGCCTGACACAAATCCCAGTGCTCTTTGTGCTGACTATGCTCTTTCCTTAAAAGGAACTTCAAATCCAACCATATCAAGACTGAGAACTGTGAGATGATGGTGGTGGTGATGGTGATGATGGTGATGGTGATGGTGGTGGTGAC